>OY776112.1:124644661-124829661 GCA_963675035.1 Allygus modestus
ACCGGAAGCCATAAATCACTTGGCCCAGAAGCCCCAAATGCCCACTACTTTTAGAGCATTTATTTTTAATTAATTAAGGTGGTTTTGTAACATAACTTATACATTATTTCTGAGCTTCATTCGTCTATCAATGTTTTTTAAACTCTGGCCTAAATTTTAACTGTGCAAAGTGGTATTTTGTCTTAAGGTACAGGATAGTTTTTTCCCCTTAAAAAACACGTGGAAGCCAATTTCAATTCCATTGGTTTTACATCATTACCATAAATTATAAAACTAATACAAATACATTAACTAATAAGTTGGCAACCCAGTCTGTACCGAGCTTATTTTCACTAGCTTCTTTTATAAATTAAAAATATTAAACGTTTTTTCTTGGCTTTTAGCAGCAGTTAAACTAATTTCCCATATTTAATTAACTTTAAGGTACACATTTCACAATTATTTCAATATTGAGAATTTTTTTTAATTTTGTCTTAACCTCAACTGCCCGTGACCATAGGCTATTTACCTGTGCGGTGAACTAAAGACAGCGAAGTACCGTAACGGCGTTAGTCACATGGGCAAGCCAGAGGTGACCTCTCATTTACAGAAGTCGGTCGAGGGCGGGATCGAACCGGTCACGTCTGTCTTGCTAGTCAGGCACTTTACCTCTGAGCTACCGCGTCCGTACCTATGAATCTATGTTACAGTAAGGATATTGAATACAATTTGTCAATAGTCCATCAGTGTTATACGAAGGGGCGAATGTAGCCCCCTCACATTATAGCATAACATTTCCATTTGTTTTCTCAATGACGTGTGTAACAATATTTGTTGCGTTTAATTACGTTAAACGTAATGCCAGAACAGCATTCGATGAAAACATTTTCTTCAAGTTTTTATGTTAGTATTGTATACTCCACCACATTCTAATCACAGTTCTATCTCTGTATTGTTTAATATAGTAACGTCATGGTTAGAGCGTTTGCCTCACGATTTGAATTTCTCCAGATCGATCCTCAGTATATCTATGTTTCACAGGTTCGGAACTGTACCTAGCTGTCACATTGGTAACTAGCCTTTAATTGCGTTCCTGGTATAATCAGTTGGTCTTGGTAAGTAACAAGGTACACCAAGTATATCATTTATCCTATATATAAAATCTTTTGTCAAAACTAAAGACAGCGACCCTGACCGTTCTACTTTGTCGATTGCATAATTATTTTTTTTAAATGACAGGTAATTATGCCTAGATAAGTCATCACCCATCCAAACTAACATATCGTCAATGAGCTTTGCCCCAGAGGCTCTTAAAGATCCCATGTTAATCTTATGGAGGAAGTTTGTTTATATAAGATGATTACTTAAAACAGATATGTTCATTATGTAAGAGGGTTCATTTGGTTTGACAAAGAATAAAGCAGCAAAAAATACAACTCCTTTCTTTTTCTCCTACCCAAGTAGCATAGAAATGATTTCTAATATCTTCAAAATAATTTCAAATGGTTTTGTAATGAGTTTATTTTTAAAAGGTGTTTAAATTATTCTAATATAATTATAACATGGATTTACAATTGATTAAATATAATTTTGAAAACATATATTAAAGTAATTTCTACATTGGTTTTAATATTATTATAAACAAATGTTTATAATATGTTTATAATGTTTTGAACATTCGTTCAAAATAGCAAAAATACTAATTTCAAATATTTTTTTTAAATATAATTTTAAATTATAAAATGTTATGCTTTTTTACATTATAAAAAATCATTGTTTCATCGATGAAAAATTATGAAGAAATCAAAAGTGATAGTAAATTTAACATAAGTTTCGAAATAATTTTAAATAATTGTAAAACAACGTTAACATATGTTTAAATTAGTTTTAAAATAACTTTAAAATATTAATATAATTGTTTTATATTGTTTTAAAATTATATTAAACACATTTTTCTAACTCAATCCAAAACAAAAACCAAAAATCTTACCAAATCTTTAAAAATAATTTTAAAAATAAATTATAAAAGTTAAAATTTGTTTAAATAAATAACTTTTAAGAATAAGCAATGTTTATAATTATTAATATTATTGTTTTTTTCACTGATTGAAAGTTAATGAGAAACATGGAATGCTTAGCATAGAAGCTCTGTATTAGTTTCAAAATTGTTTATCTATGGCCAAAATGAGTTGATGTAGTAATTCGTTTGCAACACAAAAAGCTTATATAAATGTACATTTCATTTCCCGAGGATTTGTGTAAACCCGGTTTTTCGTACCATATTGTTCAACATATATATCAATGGAATATTACAAGTTTTTTTTCTCCAACCTTACAAATTACAAGATGTATACAAATGACAGTGTTTACCAGCAACAACAAAAGCAAACAATGAATGCTATAGTTTCACCAAGTCCCCGTTGGGTGTAGTCAATTGGTTATTTTATGTTGCCAGCCCAATCATTATTTATCAAGAGGTGAAGTGGTCGAGAGGGGTTAAGACGTGTGTTTTTAAAAAAACCAAACCAAATTGTAAAATGATTTGAAAATATTATAAAATGGATCAGATAGGAAATTGTTTTGTAAAAAAATCATTTTATAATAATTTTAAAAACATAAAAATCATGTTCAAATTATTTTAAAATTGATTTTGCCGTTATTAATGCTACTTGGGTATCTACAGGTGTTTATATTTTTCTTATATCATATTTCTTATATATTAAAAAACTTTTGCCAAAAATAAAGGCAGCGACCCTGACCGTTTTACAGGACCGATTTACTTGATATATGTCTAATTTATTTTTTAACTACCTCTAGATGTGTCATCAGACATTCGATTTGAAATATTTTGTTCACTTGGCTTTTCGTTACGCTTATTTTATTGTTTTTGCCAATTTTTAAGAAAGAGAACAAAAACAGTAATTCTGGCCGATTTACCCAACCGATTTTACTCCCACATGGCTCATTTTGTTCATAAATATTTCTAGATTCATTTTGAGGCAATTATGGGTAACCTCTTTGGGGGTAACTTAGAGATATACTTATTACAGTGACCTAAGTACACAAGGGCCAATAGTTTATGAGAGCGAGCCTGACCATACTAATGGACCGATTTAGCTTATATATGTCTGATTTTATTTATAACTACCTCTATTAAGTGTAATCGAAAATAAAAAAAAATGTAATATCAGATTTTCTCTTTTTGATTACATTTTAAAACATTAGAAATACTATAATTACAATTTTTATGTTGTATAGTGTATTCAAATTATAGAAATTAACACAAGTGTTTTCATTAAATTATATTTAAACCACCCAATAATTATTAACAGTTCATTATTATTTGTTTTGAAGGTTACTATGGCATACTTTTAAATATCAGCCGATTATTTTTATCCCAATCTCCCTTCACTAATCTTTCATAATCTTCAGATTTATTAAAAACAAATAAATTCAATTTGAAGTCCTTATTATGAGCAAAGCAAGCAAGCGGCACTTTGCGCTGCACAGGGGTACTCTAGTACTATTATTAAATTACTTATTTCATGCCTGGCATATAAAACGCGCTAATGAGTGTCGGCAACCCTAATAATGATAAACCTGTAGTGACTAGTAATGGTAAAACTATGTGGATTGTCCATCCTTAATTTTCTTGTTGGCCTCTTGTTGGTTTATTTTTGTTTACCTAGCTTAACAAGCTAATACTCCAGCAGTTGAGCCGTTAAAACAACATTATCTTATTTTAAATGGACCAGAATAGTTAGTACTGGTGATTGCATCACTGGGAAGTTCAGCAGCCAAACTGCATTCCATAAAGATTCCACGTTCCCTAATTACGGTTTTTAATTTTTCCTCTTTTGTAGAAAGAAAACGTTTGCTACAATAATTAACAAATGCAGCAATGTTTCCATGTTTTATACGAAGAAGAAGATGGGGTTTGAAATCTGCTGGTGTTATGTCACTGATAAATTGAATAACCTACGATTATCAATAGAAAGACCAAGTTTGAATGAGTAAACTAAGTTTGTGTATACTTAGAAACATTTTTTCATTATAGAATTGAGAAATATAATGCATTACAAATGTGCCACTTATAACTATTATTTATAAAAACTATTAACTATTCAAATTATACAAATTAAATTTTTCAGCATTAAAATAATCATATTGTTTATTCGTTAGAAATGGAAAAAAACACTTGCAATTTAACAAAACTACCACTTAAGTGCCCGCACATTTACTGACTCTAAACGGGTTTTCTAACCTTTACTGAACCTGTACAGGTACCTGATCATGTGTTTTGTGCTGGAAATTATCATAACATAGGTGAAACAAACGGAATTGGATAGGGACATTTTATGATTCAAATATCGAAATTTTACCAAAATATGTAGCGGAATAAATAAATTGCATTTATATACATATTCAGTTCTATAACAAACTGCATAGTAGCAAAGTTAAACCCCTCACCTTTGTTACTGCTCTTGAAGTGTCCTTTCTAACTATACCAAATGTAGAAAGGAAATCTAACCAGTATAAAATGGCCAACAAATAATACAAAAAATTATGAAATTGATGAAAATATAAATTACACTAATAACATTCTTTGGCCAGGCGTGAGATTAGACGTGGTTAGACGTGAGGTCAAAACTGAATCTAAGGTTTTGAAGAGTTTTTAAATGAAAAAATAATTCTTAATAACATCGAAAATCGGACAAAATCTTTACATAGCCATAAACGGTATAAACAATAAACGTACTTTTTGGATTTCACATATAAGCTTCTATTATAATCAATCAAACATGACAAATAAAATGAACATGATAGCTATTGATGTTACCATTACAACTTTACTTGTTTGCGTATAACAATTTTCATACACATTAAGAAGCAATTTTCAACAATGAAATAGTTAAAATCTATTCTTAAGAGTATGATAAATAAAGGCTTAACCTCAAAAACAAAACGCTTGACGAACAAAGAGAATTTTATTTACAAAAATTAAAGCTAAGGTAATTTACTTTGGATTGTCCTTCCAATTGACAATACGTAATGTTTATTTCTACTTGTACCCTCCGTAACCTGACCAGTACGATGAAAAGTGTAGACAAGTAAGTACGTGAAAAGTGTAGTTTCTAATGTGTAGACTGACTACTATACCAGATTGCTTACATTTCAAAATTGAAATTGGTACCAAAGGACCTTTTTTACAAATGTTAAATTATATTTAACTATTTTAAACAAATCAAACTACTACATTATTTTGATATATAAATATATGTAGACAAACATTTATTCTGTGAATACTAATAAACTGTTGGGGAACACGTAATCATAATCGAAATCAGCTGATTGAGTTTAACAACAACATAAAACTTTAATTGGGACTTGAAGTGTATAGGTTTTGTAATTTTATACTCTCCGAAATTTCTAAAAGATGCATCTCAAGTAAAGAAAACTTGCTGATTTTATGTAATATTCTTACTAAACTTCTGTTTTACGGATAAGAAACTACAAACAAACAAGGAAAACAACCAACAAATGGCATTCGTGAATAGGTAGATTAACATCTTTATATTTAATTATTTTCTCTGTTGAGATGTTCCATAACAGAACGTTTCCTCCCCTTCCACGACAGATGTCCCCAGCAGCAGAGACACGGATGACAACGCAATGCAAGACACTAGACAGCTGTCAGTTCTTGTGTCTTGCCCACGTCAGAGAATACTGACCTTAAAGTATCTTTTGGTTTAGAAACTGATGAAACAATATTCTATAATATCCATTAAATGTTTATCTCAACTAACGGTGGACAATGTCCTTTAATGTTGACATGATTTGTATAATAGGACAATTATTAAATATATTAAAAAATAATATTTACTTTTTAACATTAAAAGTAGAGTGTCAAGTTGTTATGATTGAAAATCCCCAAGAAAAACAAATATACTGAAGAGGGATCAGCTACATCCAGTAGCTACAAATAGTTGTATGTGCCATATATTTATTTCGATTACATTTTTTCGAAATACAATAAAGTAAGAGACAGTCTCCCTTTTTTAATCAAAGCCCTCATGTAACGTATTCAGGTTTACTGCGGCAGGGTAGTTGAATAAACCTCATCAAGTAAAATGTTGTAATGTAATTTATGACATAATATGACAAATATTAAACCCCTAGCAGTGGCCAACGTTACAAGTGGGGGTCCGAATTACAGCTGCCCTTACTCTTTCGAGGATGTTACACGTTTTCTGTACTAAAGAGAAACGCTGGCGTTACTGTTGTTATTTTTTCGGTCGACTTAACCGAGATAACAACAGCAGAAATGCTTTCTTCTTCTGATCAAATAAAAAAAATGCGTTCACCAGTATTTTTGCTTTTACTATCTGGCGGTTATTTAAACTCGGTTTGTAAAATAGATCGCTGAAGGTAATAATTAACTGTAATTACTGACTATAATTAGATCGGTAACATAGTTTTACTGCCCAAAATTTATTAGAAGAAAGGTATTTTCCATTGTTAAAACACGTGAGTTTATTCCGTAAAATTTACAAGGTTACTTACTACTTTTCGAATCTCATAGCATGGTGTTTGATGAGGAAGTAAATAGTGATCAGATTTGTCAGACATAGACATATTTATTCCATTATATATTCAGAATAAACCTTAATTTGTTAAAGTAACCTATAATTTGATGGACAATCTAATTATAAGAAACAGTTTTAGAAGATTCCGTTTACATACGTTAACTAAAAAAGTTACATTCAGAATAATTATAAATTAAATCAATTAGTTATAACTTAAATAATCGTAACATAATTTTGATTGACAAAACTATATATTTAAATATCTTTCACCAGATATACTCGTATTTTGGAACTTGTTACGTTCATTTGTTAACAATAAAACTTTTTAATTAGTTAACAAATATTTATGTAGGTTTACTTTCAAACAATTGCATGGGTATTTTATTTCCTAAATATATTAATTAAACTACTCAAAATATAATTGTACTGCTTTGAGCTTCAAAATAAAATTGTATCACCAAAACCCCTAGATATAAATTCGATTAAATAATTTTTACTTGGAGCTTCAAGTTGATGACTTTTGGATACTAAATGTCAATTATCTATATAACAAATAATATTAAACACTGTTTAAAACAGTTAGTAAATCATAGTCTTATAACCTACATATTTTTACAATATTTTTTGGTTAATTTTTCCTCCACAACGACGTTAATCATGTAGTTTGTGGGGAACAGTAAGACTCACATTTACACGGATGTATCTCGTTTTCTATGTAACGATTACTCATTCGAAATAACAGCCACAGTTACAAAAATGTGACTGTAATATATTTAATTAGGGTTTAATGTAAGGAAAGTACTTAATGTTTTAACCAGAATATCTACAAGTAGCGGAAAGACTTAGTAACTAACTATTTGGAACATGTATATTTCCCTTACAAATACGTTGTAAAATATATTGGGTATATAAGTTTACCCAATGAAAGGTTTCTTCAGTTGTGAACAGATATAATAAAACATCTGATATTAAAACGGATGATAACAACGTACTTTCGATCAACACGTAGTTTAGGTTTCCGCCGTTGGATAGCGCCACTGTTCCAAACATTCAGCCCTTTACTGTATTTAAGTGATGTCCTTTCTTAAAATTCTGAGACGTATTGGCAAATCTATGTAAAAATACCTTTAATTATAACACCTCAAACGTTAACACCCATACAGACGTTATCGCGTTATGACAGTGAAGAAAAAAACCCTAGCGTATTAATATACAGACTATTTGTTTAAATATTTAGTGCACGACCTCTTTTCAATGCCCCGAGTCATGAAAAAATACATGAAAAATACGATTATTTCTAAACAAATTTAACTTCAGGACTTAGATGAGTCTATAACACAATGTGCAAAATAATTTTGTTACCACAACTATCGGATATAAAAAAAATTGATTATTCAGATTTTGAAAATCTAGCAAACAACAGCATGGAACGATAACGTTTATTTTACGTGGTTGGAAAACGAACTGCATTGTGACGGATTATATTGCTTATACCTTAACAATAACTATTTAAAAGTGTTTGTTGATAGTTCCAACAAATGTCTTTTATGTTAAACAACAATTTATTTTGACGACTCAAACGAAACTGAAGTATAATTGGAGAAACGTATATGACGGAAATTGTGATGACTGAGTTTATAACAGACATAACACTTTTTTATAAATGCAAATTTGTAATTTTTATAAAAAGATAAGTTGAATAAACTTGTTTTAAAGATATGTTGAGGGTTGCAAAAATATAACTTTAAAAGATTATAAAATTAAAGTATGCTAATTATTATACAATTAAAGTTTATTAAATTCAATAATTAATCATTAAACGAATAAACAGTGATACAATGTGTGGTAGCAGGAGGTTTTGGCTCGTAATTTATAATAAAAAAAACATTATTTAGACATTCGCTTGTGTTGGGAATTGACAAAATAAAAATCAACCTTTCAAAAACAATTGTGTGGAATAAAAATGTAACTAAAATTGGTAATCTTACCTCCATCTGATAGTCCAATATTGTTAACAGTTGATGACTGCTTACATGTTTCGTTGCAAGCGCAAAATTTTCAAAGCTTGCAATACGTCAAATACTTAAAAAATGAACACAAACACAACACAGTACACGAACAAAATACGAGACAAACGAATAAACCATTTTCGATAGCGCTATCATCTAACGGTCCTGGCAGTAGACAGTATTTTGTTCGTGTACTGTGTTGTGTTTGTGTTCATTTTTTTTAGCATTTGGCGTATTGCAAGCTTTGAAAATGTTGCGCTTGCAACGAAATATGTAAACAGTCATCAACTGTTAACAATATTGGACTATCAGGCGGAGGTAAGATTACCAATTTTGGTCATTACTATAGTCCAGGGGCTAGCAAAATGGATTTTAAAAATGTAAAGCTTGATGTTCCTGAAACATAAATGCATCAGTTTTCCAGGGGGACCAAACACGAACAATAGAGTTACCAAGGGATTGGAGAATGCAGGAAAACACATTTAGATTTTAGAGCTGTAGCGTATTACAATTTAATTTTATTTTCCATCTCTCGTTTGGTACAATCATCAAAATAAAATACTTGTTTGGGGATCCTTGTTGGTGTCATACAGTTTTGTCTTTCTAATAACACAGATACACAGATAAACATTTAAATTTGGTTTTGATTAACTTTTTATTTAGCATTTTGTGGAATAATTATAATGATATAGTAGCGCATGAGATAATTTGAAAATAAATATTGTTTAAGTGTTCAGCAGAAAAATTAACATAGTCCCAACAAATATGTGAGATTTTCCTCTATATAATTACCACGTCATTTTCTCTTTGAGAAAACATAATTAAAAACTGTACCACACGTTTACTAGGTTTAGCAGATTTCAGGGTAAATGAAAATTGAAAATTAGAATTACTTTGACAATTAATACTATTTTAAGACACAATTAAAAAAAAACGAATGACATCATCAAAGTGAATTGTTACTTGATATTATTACAGTCATTCTGTAATGGATGGACAGTGTATGTGACTAAGCAAAACCTTTTGGGTGGTTCTCCAAAATACTACTACTTCACTTAAAACGTGAATAAATTTATGATTAAATATAATTATATATTTGTCACAAACTTTCAGTTTACAAACATCATATGACAGACATACATAACAATACAACTAAGCAAGTACACCTAATTGTAGTACACATTTACATTTTACATTTACATTTATATTTTAATACTAACCTTACTAATACCTTATTCCAACACCTTCAAAATATAATTAAACATTTAGTTTGCAACAAATAAATTGGGAGCCTCCTAGGCAGAGCTAGTAATGAGACTTCCATCACAAGACATCTAAATACAGTAATATAAAAGAGTACCAAAAGGTTTAGTTACAAAAATATTATAAAAATAAGTTTTTATATTATAACTTTTAATTTACAAGCAAGTACCTATTAGACAAATATAATAATAAATAACATCACTACTTTAAAATAATTGTTATGTATGAGTATAATTTAAGTCTATTTCTAGTTAACTTTTTAATACTCAATAAATTAAATAACAATCTAAAACAAGTAATCAATGCATTGTTGGGTTATTAAACAGGATTTTAGGTTCTTACAACACTGAGAATAAGTGTTTTTACAAACAATATAGCATGAAGTAAGGTTAAAAATGCGTCGTGCATTGAAATTAAAAACTGTCTTGAGCTTGAGACGTGGGACGGATACAAATTACAACTATTTCTGAGATTGTACCTCAATATATGCTCCGAGTTATATTCATTGCTACATTTTTTGTAAAATAAACTAAGAATTTTGAAATCATATAAATGACGAATTGGTAGAGATGTCAGTGTAGTAAACAAAGGCCAAGAATGTTCATGTCGGTTCTTTTAATAAATAACTTTTAAAATATTTTTTTTTTAAATGACAATAGGTTGAATCGTTTACAGGTAGATTCCATCCCATAAACTCATCCCATATTCCAATCTTGAACTAACTAAGCTATTATAAACATACAGAAGAACCTATATTTCAATTGATACAGAAGAACTCTTTGAGGACAAATATTCTTCAGTAAATAAAATTTGCGAAGTTTACTGACTAATTCTTTTCGAAGCTTCGACTCATGTCCCTTCCAAGAGAGATTTGAGTTGATTAATATACCAAGGTATTTATTTTCTGTTTAACATAAAGACTTTGTGAATATTTTTAATATTTTTAACATTATATTTTACACATTTAAAATGTAGTTTTTACAGAGTATATAAAGTGATTTTTGAATTAAAGTGCTTGACAGATAGACGTTACCGAAAAATATAATTTCGTCTTCAGGTGAAGAAATTGCAGGAACATAAAACAAAGTGGAGATTATGTTTTACGTAATTTTCCTTCCTGAAATATGAAGGATAAATATATAGATTGGGCTGTTACATTGTCCTAGTATAAATTGAAGAAGCCCTGTATAGGTTGCTTGCATTACATAACAGTGCACATGTGGAGTATTAAATGGCAAGGATATCAAGCCACTGTGTAATATACAACAAAAAGATAGATTTATGGTTTAAGTGCAATTATGATAAGAACATTTCTCATACACTCCATGCAATTGTTATTTATTAAAAATATGTATTGAAATATTCTGTTCTTCATCTGTTTATTTTTATTTCACCTTGGCAAGACTGAGTATAAATTTATTTGTATTTGTAGCTTTATTCGGCACATTTCATTGTATAGTAATATATTGCAGTTTCCTCTGATGGGATTCCAAAACAGAGCGAATTATCTTTATTAGTTCGCATTAAGGAACTAGTTAATATTTCTGCTTTAACCTGTGGCAAGCCCTTGAAACGGTCATGTATAGAGAACATTTGTTTAAGGCATTATCTGATATATTAAAACCTAAAGCTCTTAACATTAACATTGCAGACCGATGAGATAAAACCCTAACATATATTTTAGGTGGGCCTATTCATTTTTCGGGTGTTTTAGCCATCTTACTGACAAATATCAGCCCAAGGAGTCAAACAGTTAGTGCAAAATTAAACTACAATCACGTAAGCAGACATTCAGCTTAGTAATATTAGCACAATAGTGTCAAAATTCTACCTTCTTTTCCAATTCTTATTATTAAAAACATATTTTTATTTTACCATTCACATATCCGTACATTCACATAAAAATAATATATTTCATACATTAACTACGTGTGTTTTACCTCTACGACATATTTTTTTATTGCTATTTAGGTCAGATGTTTATCATTGAAAAGGTTCTTAATAGATTCCAAGGGAATTATAAAAACACAGAGGCCCCCAGATGATTAAGTTCCTTGATAGTACAATCATCTGTTGCGTACTATTGAGTTGCTGTGGGTTAAAAGGTGTTTAATTATACTTGAATGAGGGTAGTGATCACTGAAGCGAAAGCATAACAATATTTGAAAGGAAGAATGAACATTATAACATATGACAATTTCCCTAGATTAAGATTGCACTTATCCTCTTTTAGTATTAAAATTGCTCTATGCGAAATAATGTTTATTAGTATTGAAGTAAAATGTTTTATTACTTACATAATTTAAGGTTGAAAGAATTGCTGGTTATTAATATAACTCAATATTAATTTATTTTACATCACTTTATGCACTTAAAACAGTAAAATTTGTATTATTTGTCTTTAAATAATGGGATTTTATACTTTCAAACTCGATATTTATACGATATTTATAATATAATCATCGAAAAAAACAAGTTTTCTTTTAAACTTGACTTTTCTTGAGTCTCCTTACGTGTTAGTTAAAAAGGAAATGTGTTCGTACAAAACCACGCGAATATATATAAACCTCATCCGGTTAAAACTTTAGAAACACCAATTTAGAAAATAAGATCGAAGAAAACGAATGTGTAGTATGTTTGTCGTCTGAAAACGATTTACTATTTTTACTGTGTAGACACTGTTGGACATGCAGTGCTTGTGGACTGATGTATAACAGTTTCATTGTATGCAGAACTCCTACATATTTTATCATGAAAATATTCACAGGTAGATGTGAAAAAATGTAGGCGGAGAGAAAATTGGAGGGGGTTGTGTATAAAAGGAAGGCGAGGAGGTGAGTAGCACACTCCACAAGTAGCCGTACACGAGGTAACATCATGGCTCTCAAAAGTAAATGTGTCCACTACAATACTGTTCATCTTTCTCCAGTTCATGATTTGCAACTTCTTTCCGATGACTTGAAAGTTTTGTTTGTAAACGGGTACAAAGTAACATTGGATATTTCTGCAACAAACTCTTCAGCTCAAGAACCCTGGGAAGAATCCATAACTATACTTCCACCTAAACCGAGAAAGAGATATAGTTGTGGAGAATATGAACCTCTCGCCTCGTGCAATATAAGCAGCTCTACGGAATCAGAGACGTCATCGTGGCAACCATCATCACTTCCACCCACGCAGAGGATGAAGTTTTATTATGGAGAACGTGAACCCTACACATATACAGAAACAACGGGCACCACAGAATCGGTGGTTCTCTGACAATCATTACTATGTGTTCATTATCATAAATAAAGAAAAAATAGAATTAAATCTACTATCTTGCACATGTTTTATTCGATGTATATTATTGTAAATAAAGAAAAAGAGAAAGAAGTTAAAACCGCTATCTTGCACAGGTTTCATTCGATTTCTTTTATTGAATTACTATGTACTATCGAATCAAACTTGTGCAAGATAGCTTTTTTAAAACATCCTCAGCGTGACCTTGAACTGAACTACCTCAATGTGACGTCACAACTACGTCACCAAACACGTCACAAATACGTTACAGCTACGTCACGAAATGTCATGTGACCGGAAGCTGTCAATCAGCCAGAAGTTTATTTTGAAGAATAACTTATGTACATTATTGTTTATTTTAAAATACGAAAGGCAAAAACCACTTAAGTATGTGCTAACTTTTAAAACAAAATAATATAATATAAATCAGCATACATAAGGATGTAATCCCATCAAACGATTGTAAAAGAAACGGAAAAGGTTTTAATATTAGAACACCATTAAATAAACTCTAACATACAATACAACAAATTCATATAGGGAATGAACAAGAAATTGACTGAGTCCACTTCTAGTACAAATCGTTGTTTGGGTTGATTATTTTTACCAGCAAAAGGTGATAGCTATTCAGCCCTTGCTAGACAGATGTGGCGTCGTTATGCTGCCTGTACACCGCAGTTGCAGCCGTTATCTTGACTGATCGTTGCATCGCCACCTTGGCTACGGTCACATTCCCTGGAACTAGTGTAGCATGGTTAACGTGTTATTAGCTCTCTCGTTTTGGATTGTGAAAATACTGAAAACTAAACATTTGTTCTGAATCGTAATACTTAATAGGCACTACAATTTGTAGTCGAAACGCTGAATTTCTTGTTTTTAGATTTAGAAGTAATAGTTAATAAATGTAATGCTAATAATGGCTCTATAGGCACCACTACTTTTAAACAAAGAAAGCTATAAATCTTCTCCTTTATAGACAACCTTATGAAATATTGTGGATTCACTCAAACAACGTCTCCGATTGGCCATTGCCTATGAATGTTTTCTTAAACACTATTAAGTTCAGTGATTAAGCTGCCTAAAATAGTTATTAAAATTTTATTTGAAGTAGTAAAATTTAATGTAAACAGCATGTAGCCATGTACTTTTCAAATACGTTTTAAAAGTCTGTAATACTAAAAAAACCTCACGAAACTAACTCATTGATTTATAGTTAAAATTAAATTAAATTATTTATATCTTTAAAGGTTAACATTTTTCCGCTACGGAAAGGGACAAAATCAAGTGTCCTATTACTTAACCTATTTTAAGGATAGACATTCTAAAAACTTTATTATTTTCTATTTGAGTGTTCCTATAAAAATATTAATAATATTGTAAACTAACAATGTTGATTATGACATTTTCTGAAGTTTATAAGTATTAAATTAAATTAAATAGGCTTAATTTACTCTGGAATTAGGTAATGTATGTTTATAATTTATTTTTATACGTGATAACACTAAATTACTTAATGAATAGTAATGGTACCTTAAACCTATTTCAGATCACTAGATTTCCTGATGAACCACAGTTTCCACACTATTAACTTGAATAATTCCTTGCATTTACCACTTCGGTTACGGTCAACTGTCTTAACACTAAATTACTCTAAGTATAACGAGGTTAACGCAAAGCTATTATGCAGCTATATTGTCTAATGACGCACAGTTTCCACTCTACTACCTTTAATATTTCCTTGAATATACCTCCTGAATTACAGTCAACTATATTATCAATAAATTCCACTATGTATAGAAAATTTAACGAAAAGCCATAACGCAACCACATCACCTAATTCACCCCAGTTTCAACTCCATTACCTTGAAAAATTCTTAAATTTAACATATCAGTTACGGTAAACCGTTTTAACACTAAATTACTCTATGTATAGATTAATGCAATGCTATTACACAGCCACATCGCCGAGCAAACAAACGAGGAGGTGCCCCCCTATGTACAAGGACTAGTACCACACCGAGTTACACAGAGACAAGAGGAGAATGTTCCATGAGGAGGTACCCCCCTATGTACGAGTACTAGTTCCACACCGAGTTACACTGAGACAAGAGGAGAATGTTCCATGAGGAGGTGCCCCCCTATGTACGAGGACTAGTACCACACCGAGTTACACAGAGACAAGAGGACAATGTTCCATGAGGAGGTGCCCCCCTATGTACGAGTACTAGTACCACACCGAGTTACACTGAGACAAGAGGAGAATGTTCCATGAGGAGGTGCCCCTATGTACGAGGACTAGTACCACACCGAGTTACACTGAGACAAGAGGAGAATGTTCCATGAGGAGGTGCCCCTATGTACGAGGACTAGTATCACACCGAGTTACACTAAGACAAGAGGAGAATGTTCCATGAGGAGGTGCCCCTATGTACGAGGACTAGTACCACACCGAGTTACACAGAGAAAAGAGGAGAATGTTCCATGAGGAGGTGCCCCTATGTACGAGGACTAGTACCACACCGAGTTACACTGAGACAAGAGGAGAATGTTCCATGAGGAGGTGCCCCCCTATGTACGAGGACTAGTACCACACCGAGTTACACTGAGACAAGAGGAGAATGTTCCATGAGGAGGTGCCCCTATGTACGAGGACTAGTACCACAGCGAGTTACACTGAGACAAGAGGAGAATGTTCCATGAGGAGGTGCCCCTATGTACGAGGACTAGTACCACACCGAGTTACACTGAGACAAGAGGAGAATGTTCCATGAGGAGGTGCCCCTATGTACAAGGACTAGTACCACACCGAGTTACACAGAGAAAAGAGGAGAATGTTCCATGAGGAGGTGCCCCTATGTACGAGGACTAGTACCACACCGAGTTACACTGAGACAAGAGGAGAATGTTCCATGAGGAGGTGCCCCCCTATGTACGAGGACTAGTACCACACCGAGTTACACTGAGACAAGAGGAGAATGTTCCATGGGGAGGTGCCCCTATGTACGAGGACTAGTACCACACCGAGTTACACTGAGACAAGAGGAGAATGTTCCATGAGTAGGTGCCCCTATGTACGAGGACTAGTACCACACCGAGTTACACTGAGACAAGAGGAGAATGTTCCATGAGGAGGTGCCCCTATGAACGAGGACTAGAACCACACCGAGTTACACTGAGACAAGAGGAGAATGTTCCATGAGGAGGTGCCCCTATGTACGAGGACTAGTACCACACCGAGTTACACAGAGACAAGAGGAGATTGTTCCATGAGGAGGTGCCCCTATGTACGAGGACTAGTGCCACACCGAGTTACACTGTGTCAAGAGGAGAATGTTCCATCAACCTTTGAAATAAGTCATCTGCCTATAATATTGGATAACTAGTGTGATTTGCATTGTGTGATAGGGTACAAGTGCTTTAAAGCATAACGTGATTGTAACATAGTCAAAAGGGATAAAAATATCTTTCTTGTTTTCGTTAATATTTAATTTGAATAAAATAATACATATAAGAATCGTCTGACCGAAAAGCTGATGTGACAGGGTGCCATTTATGTGACCAATCAGCTGGTAGCATTCAACAGTTTGGCATAACCATTATTAGAAAACCAGCTGTAGAAGTACCCAGAACGATTCTTGTCTATAATACGATCTCATTATCAGGACAGCCATTAATATAAATATTTGCTTTACTAACGATTATCGACACATCGTTGATTTGTATCAAGTTACCTAAGAGCTGTGTATCTCTTTTGTTCGGATTTTTAGATCTATTACTTGTTATTTAAAACGTCAGCTCATTTAAACAAAAACTTGTGTGATAAACAAATATTGTTAAAGCAAATTCGAAGATATTTAGACAATACAAAACTTACAGTATGAGACAATTTATTATGAAAAAAAAAACGCATACAGACTAAGGGATGAAAAACGTAAAGAGCTATATGGAATGAATTGTATTTTGTTACTGGATTTTTGCCCCGTAGTAAAACTTAAGGAGTAAAAAACAAACCCCAGTAAGTATAAACAAAATTATAGGGAAATTAAATCCGCAGGGAAATCTTTCTGAACAGGTGTAGGAATAAACATTCAGATTTATGAGCACTGTGCATCTCAAGATTAGCCAAGAGCAAAACATGTTATTACAGCGTCAACGGTATGTATATGTTTTTACCTGATTTTTTTTATTAGTTGAGGGGTTTCTACTGTGTTAATTTATATTTCGGTAGGCCGGGATCATAAAAAACTTTAATTTTGTAAGTATTTAAATTTCTACACTAAAAACTTAATTCCTACAAAAGTCCTTCATGTCAGTAATAAAACAAATTAAAACAAAATATTACATGTTACATGTTGGACAGTAGAACCATTTATAAGTTCACTGATTAGTTAATTTATTTAACCAGAAGAAACCTTAAATACAACTTACCTCAATTTACAATTTATTTTTCAAGTAATGTATTTCATATTAATTCCATTTAGATTATGAAATACAATATTTCCTTATTTTAAATGGATACAAGAAAAGTGGACAAAGAGAAAATTCGAAATACTTTTCAAAATGTTAGTATTTATTGAATGGGGATTTGAAAAAGAGCTGATGTATTGTAATGTAAGGTGGAATCATGGATGATTATCATAAATAAAAGTAGTAATAATGTGATTTTATATTATAGAACTGATACATCTTTTAATTTTTCTATAATAATAAATAAAAAACAATGACACTAATTTTATATTCAAAATCGTTTAAATTGTTTAAATATTTCTTTAGGTTTTGTATCGTAATATTCCAATTATTGAGTACGATTCAAAATATAAACAATATTAATAGATTGAATGCCATATACAGTACATGAAATATGAACTGAAATAATAAGAATATTAAAAGTGCAAAATTTAAATACTTGTTTATACAGTAGAGAAAATTAATTTCACAGAACAGGTCTACTATCACATCTTAATATGTTCTTGTTACACTAATGTCTACGATCAAGAGACCCTTTATGTGCAAGAAGCAGCCAATTTCTACCGATCTTGTTTAGATAACGTAGCAATTTAAATAACTGTACCAATCTTTTAACTTATTTGTTATAATGTCTGGTTCGGACATAACGTTACTAATCAAATTTTATTTAATATTTTTACTGTAGCCTATAATGTCTGAATATTTGTAGTCGACAGTGACAAATAAAAAAAAAACACTTTAATGTTGGATTGTCAAAACTTTAGTTCTGATAACAAATATTTTTTTATAAAAAAGGAAACATGTTTAAGTTACTAAATACTTTATATTTATTCACATTGTCAATTTTTATATATCATCGCAGGTTTTATTGGAGCTGGAAGTCAAATAGAGTTGTTTTCTTTTGTTTTAAAGTTCAGTAATCTCAATACAATAAAACTGCCTAAAAAAAACTGTCCGAATGCCGATATACAAAAATAAAATATTTATTATTTGTCCTCATGTAAAACAACGTTTAATATTTTGTAAATAATTTATGAAATATAATTTGTACTTCACAGGACAGATTAATTGGATAATCGTGGGAACATAATTGTAAGATAAAAAAACTATATTACAAATAGTCAGAAGATTAATGTAGAAAAACGACTAAAATATCCATTGGAGAGTATAACCACTAATAAAAATATACGAATAAATAAAATAAATGGTTCCATTACTTAAAGTAACCAAAAGGTAAATGTGGATTGCAAATTAGCCAGGCATAAATGGATATTATTATTGGTAAAGTATATACAACTACTAATCAAGTTTGATACTACTAATTTATTCAATCGAGTTTTTATATACACAGATATTGCCGCTTATATAAAACATTACTAATTCTCTACATTGCGGGTATTTTTATGTAAGTTTACCGTCTTCAATAAGTATGATATAAATGTAGATTTTATTAGTGGAAAATATTCTAGATACGTACAAACAATTAGTTTAAGTATTTTATTATTTTAAGAACATTTGAATTACTTAATATTTACCTATCGATTAGCTTTGCAATTAAGAAAACATTTTAAGCATTTAAAGAAACAGGTAAAAGTTGTATAACACAACACTGTATCCTAAGTTAAACAACATTAGTATTCTGGTTGTCGCGAGCTCAGGTGTTGAGGGGCAGCTAATCGGGCAGTAAACGCTGTTTACAATAAAAAAGCTGCCATTTCCTGTTACTCCAGCTCAAAAGAGCAACATTGCGCACAAGCTAAAGCTACCATATCACATTTTTACTCACAACATATTCGCTTTGCTCAGACGCCTTCCACTTCATAACAAGCGTTCCTCTGCTGTTATGTGCATGAAGCCAATGGAGAACAGATACTAGTACCTGTTTTCATTCACAGCTTGGTTCATTAATGTAGTTAACATGTGGATATCTTAAAAGTAATATTTATTTAGAAAAAAAACAAACAAAGGAACAGTGGAAGTGGTTTGTTTTTTGTGAACGAAATAAATGAATATAACTTATTGTTTTATAACGACGGACTATTAACAAAACGAGTTACTGTGGTAATTATCTCAATTGTGGTTTTATTTGAGTCTTTAGCTGTCAGTTTCTTAAAGAAAACCCATTCGTTTTGTTACTTCCCAATTTCGCACCCGTACATTTATGTTGAGGTAAATTGTCGGTAGTTGTAAACTGTTATACATTCAAAAACTATGTAACTATGTACAACGTATTTTTAAATATATATAAGCTATCCCAGATTTATACTAACTAATCATAAACATCTACTACGTGCTTTTATTTGCATCAGGATAATAATGTTGAATATATATTTGCTAGTATTTCATATTTTCATTTACTTTTAAGAAGTCCACGATTATGAAGCCCCATCTGTTACTACAATTAGAGGGTGATTACGACCAGATTTATAAATACCCCGTCGCAGCAAACCTGCGTACTCAGCGAATTTCCAATGCATATATATGGGTATCACTACTACCTAGAGCCACTTACCAAGTTTCACAAAAATACATTCATTAATAAGTGATATATAGCAATTTATTTATTCTCCACAAGGATAACATTAGTATTGAGTACGCAGGTTTGCTGCAACAAGGAGGATAAGAAATGTGTATTTTTGAAATTATCAATATAACTCAACCAGGTGAAGCTACATACCAAGTTTTATTAATTTAGGTTCATAACTAAGGGAGATATAAAACTTTACTTATTATCCATATGAATAACATGGGGCCCGAGTATGCAGGTTTGCTGCTACCGGTAAAAATCAATAAAAACATTTTTTTGTGCTACTATCAATATACCACAACTAGTTGAAGCCACATACAAAGTTTCATCAATATACATAGATAAATAGTCGAAATATAACATTTTATTTATTCTCCATAAGGATAACATTGGACAACGTACTGTGTTTAGCACTTTGAATATCACTGCAACGGTTGGGCGTAAAATAACAACTATAACGCCAAAATTATTATTTTGTAGAGCTAGATTGATTGGTAGAAAAAATGTGGAGTTTTTGGGGGAATTATCTGAGGAAAATCCAAAAACCATATTCCCATAAGATTAACATGGGAAATTTTATGGACACATTTTTTGAATTTTCCCCATAACCACTAAACCTAGCTTAATGATTCAAAAACTAAATTGTTTGGTTTTTTAAGCTCTATAAAATGGCTATAACCAAAATCTAGCGTTTTTAAAATTTTAGAGTAAAAAGTTCAAAAAACTGTTTTTTGGAAAATTGTAAACTCCCACAAAACCCCCTTCCCATAAACCGACCGTTCTGGTTTTCGAACTTAAAGTTATAAATGTTACTCTCCACATTTGTGCCAAATTTCATCAAAATCGAGCAGTTCTTCCAAAAGTTATCACGTTAACGGTCACACACACACACACACACACACACACACACACACACACACACACACACACACACACACACACACACACACACACACACACACACATACACACACACACACACACACACACACACACACACACGCACACACACAAATATATATATATATATATATATATATATAAATTTGAACGAATAGTGTTTTTGGCTTCTGGGGACCTCAAAACAAAAAGTTATCATAGTTTCGGGCTTAAGTCTTACCATGCCACCTACGGTAATAGCTTCTTCGCTATAGGGGAAATTCGCTAAAACCAAATATTATATTAATAATTTGTTTGAGCATAGTATTTTTATACTGTATATATTTTTAGATTGCACCCTTTCCCTTAAAATCCAGGAAGGAGAGGGTTATAAACTATAATCTAATCGTAGCTAAGCTAGAGCGGTTTTATCAAACTATCATGAAGGTTATGTGTCCATTTAGTATCTACTCAGCGTGGTCTCACATATTATAGAGTTGATAGAATCCGGAGGTGTACGAACAGCAAGCACATGCAAATGATGCATATCAAATATATGCTGATGTTACAGTTTTAAATTAAACCCCATTTTGTTTTTGTTATTTGTTATTTTTAATTCCCGTCTCACTAGTCAGTTACCTTACTTGTTACAGTTCCTGGAAGCGTGTTCTAATGTGACCACCAGACCACAGAGAGAACCAGAACCTCAGTTTAGCATGACGGCGCTCTAGTGGATGGAAATGAGTCTCGGCCACAGAACTCCCAGTGAGAAGGTGGCATTTGAATTGTTCCTGGTTTATAGTTCATTTAGTATTTAATTATGATGTGTGAAAATATATTTTAAGTTTTACTTGAGTAAACTCTAAAAATTTAATATTTACTACGCACATAGCTTATCCCCATTCAATTATAAACCTTTTGGATAAATTTTAGTTTCTAATTTACAATTTTTCCTAATTACAATTGTTCTAATTTACAATTGTAACAATTGTTGAAATTGTTACAGGTTTACATAAATATATATATTTAGCAAAAATACAAAAACAAACAAAATAAATATTTTTTGTGTTAAAAATGATGTAGTTTAGATTCGCTAATGTTTTCAAAATCTACATAATTATTTCGTTTGACATTTCCACCTATGATCTAAAGGAATAAAACAAATGTTGAACGTACGCATTGAAGAGTAAAAAGAAGTACGTAAAACATAATCTAACTACTTATGTATCTCGTAACCAAACAATTAACAGTATTTATATGTTTTTAAATTAAACTCAATAATATAATGACAACTATATCTGAATGGGTGGTAGGGTCTAATCCATATATCAGGCCAGCCTCCCACTTGCAGGCTACCTACTCGCTAGTCGTATATTTAAAAATCGGGATCGTTTATTAGCTGATATGTTTTGAATTGTTTTACAAATTTTTTTGTGGAAAGACATTTTAATAACAAGATATACAATATAGGGTTTTAATTGCATTTAAATACACAATAAAATTGTGTGTGTTAATGAAATAATTTTTATGTGTAATAATTTTATGCTGTTAAAAAATAATTTAATAAATAAAACTGTGAACAAATGGCAAGCAGGAAATAGTATTGTAGATTTATTGGTTACATGTAAAGAACAATTAACCCTACATGATAAAAACATCTACATTAATTTAATCCACGTGTGTTATTGAATATGTTCTCATTTGTTAAAAGTGATAGTAGCTTAAAAATCCATTAAGAGTATTTCTTGAGGTAATTGGAGGCTTCATTTCGCAAAACGTTTCATATATTTCTTTTTAGCGAATTTCTCCTATAGGGAAGAAGCTATTACCGTAGGTTGCATGGTAAGACTTAAGCTCGAGACCACAGTTCATTTTTTTGAGGTCCCCAGATGCCAAAAACACTAATCATTCAAATTTATTTATATATACATGAACACTTAAGATATTAACACCATTTTGATGCAATATTTCGAGGCATTCTCTTTATCAAGCACAAACAAATTATTGAAGAACAACAACAATCTATCATATGTTATTTACACATTTGGGTAAGAACAGATGACGTTGAATAAACTATTTTGATACTGTAGAAAGAATAAGGAGCCAAAAATTATAAAATTAACTATTATGGAGTCCATAAGGTTGTTTCGTTCTTAAAACTAACTGGTGAGCCAATTCGATTGTTCTCAAATTCATGTCAATACGTTCTTTGTTTTGAACACTTTGGATTTTATGTATGGCTTTAAGATCGAAACAATCTTCAAACTCAGCATTATGTTGAACAGCGTGTAAGACCACCGGCGTGTGTTTGTCTTTATGGTTGACAGAAAACCGATGTCCTGTCATCCGAACACGTAAGGAGTTGAATGTTTGTCCAATGTACTCCTTTGGCCACAGTTTACACATTAGCTGGTAAATCGCATGGTTAGATGAACAATCTATGTATCCAGCTATCGAGTGAACTTTGTCCGTTAATGTGCTCCGAAAGCGGTCTGTCTTACACATGATTTTGCACATAGATTTTGCTACGCGGTTTAATACATGGTTCGCATCCATAGCCCAAATTGAGATTTCTGTTTTCAAGCTTGGGCCTTACAATCATGTCTTTAAATTTGGAGGTATTTTAAAAAGCATCCTTGGTGATCTAGAAAACATATTTTCTGTTCAGGAAGAGTTTTTTTAGAAGTTCAAATCCTGTTTTCATTACACATATCTATATGTGTCCGTGAATGCAATAACTTGAGTAAAAAAGTCTGATTTCGATTAAATTTGGCTCAAATGTGTAAAGTGACATCCATGACTTACAATTTGGAAACCAGTAAAATCGGACCATAAAAAGAGGGTTTACTATTTTCCAAAAGTCAGTTTTTTTGTTTGTTTTTCTTTCACAACAAGTAAAAAAGATCTTTGACCATTTTATAGATCTTATTAAAAAAATTATAGTATTTTTAATCATAAACCTAGGTTAGGTGGTTGCGGAGAAAATCCAAAGAACTTGCTCATACAATTTCCCATGTTTATCTTACGGGAAAAAGGTTTGTAGCTTTTCCTCAGTTAATTTTACTAAAAACTTCATATTATTTGTATTTACCAATCAATTCAGCTCCACAAAAAAATAATTTTAGGGTTTAAATTTTGATTATACGTCTAACCATGTCAGATATATCAAAGTGCTTAATACATTACGTTGCCCAATGTTATCCTTATAGAGAATAATAAAAATTTATATATTGATTATTTATGACTGTATATTGATGAAACTTGTCATGTGGCCTCACCTAGTACTGGTATATTGATATTTGCAAAACAAGTATTTTAAACAGTTTTTGTTGAATGTCTCCGTAGCAGCAAACCTACATACTCATCCCTAATGTTATTCTTTAGGAGAATAATGCAAGTTCTATATCTCCCTGATTAAGAACATATACTAATAAAATTTGGTATGTAGCTTCACCTGGTTAAGTTGTATTGATAATTGCACAACACCATATTTGTTATATTTGTTGTTGCAGCAAACCTGCGTGCTCATCCTTAAATGTTATTCTTATGGAGTATACATAAAATGCTATATATAACTTATTTGCAAATGTACTTTTATTAAACTCGGTCACGTGGCTTAGATAAGTGGCTTTATTTGGTAGTGAAAAACATATACATGCATTGGAAATTCGCTGAGTACGAAGGCTTGCTGTGACGGGGTGTATTGATAAATTAGCGTGAGTGCTATCTAATGGAAGGAACTACCTCTTGGACTTTATAGGTGTTTGTATCAGATTTGAAATATTTGTTAGCTGGTTTATTAATATAGAAACAGTACTTTCGAACTGGAAAAATTGCAAAAGCTAATAAGATAAGCTAAGCAAATACAAGCATATTTTCATTGCTACATATCATTCTCTTTAGTTTATTTTGTGATAGTGAAGATTTAATGCATTTTAACTTGTTAATTTTGTTTAAAACAATCAACTGTGTTAGGTTAACTGGTGTTGAAACCGTTCAAACCCTGTTAACACTGACTAAGTATCGGCCTACACATATTCTAGGGTGAAAACTTCCTAGTCGTAATGATGCTGTTAGTTTTGTTAAGGCGTCAAAGGTCTACTCAATATGTATACATGACTGCAAACAAAGCTTCCAAGGCGGAAATTACCATGAGTCACAGAGCAGTGTTGGCTTTGTTGGTTGCATTACAGGCAAGTTCAGCCTGTGAATGTCTGTGAACAACGTTTCCAGGGAGAAAATTGTCATCGGCTTTCTACGACGGCTAGGTCCACTAAAACAAGTCATGGGGGGAAAATTGCGATGATGATGTTACAGTTGCCACGATTTTAGTTGGGTTGCTAAAACAGCTCAAATGACAGAATTTACCACAACAACACAGATCAGTGTGTTGAACAACTTTATTGGTGCGTTACAGGCTTTCTTAACCTTTGTTAGATTGCATTACTTACTTCAACAGACAGCTCATAAAGAGTTTTACATGTTAAAAACAAGACATGTTTTTATCAAAACAGGTTTAATTGTCATAGACACTAAAGATTGCCTTCAACAGACCTGACACAAGGCACTATAATCAGTCTGATCACGTTGAGACGATAGTAGGGAATAGACTAGATTTCGTAAGAATATTTAAACAGATTGATTGTATTGTGTTTAAAGCTACATAACTTTTAATAAAGCTCAAATAGTATGATGAAACCAACAATGGGATGGATTAATTTAATACATTTGTTATCGTGGTTATCAGTTGGACGGGCCACAGTTAATCGTGGTTTGTATGGTTGGTTAGTGATTTAAAAATAGAATAAGATCTGAATTGTAACATCTTGTTGGTTATTTTGTCTTCAGAATTGTTACTGTTAAAACATTTGTACATTTCAAACTCCTTTAATACGTCCATATTTTTCCATTACTGTTAATGTGTAAAAGTTAAAGGCTTCCATAAGTATCTCGCAACGAGTTTTAGCGAATTTCCCCTATAGGGAAGAAGCTATTACCGTAGGTGGAATGGTAAGACCTAGGCCCGGGACCAGGATAACTCTTCGTTTTGAGGCCCCCAGATGGCAAAAACACCATTCGTTCAAATTCAAATATATGTATATATATGTGTGTGTGTGTGTGTGTGTGTGTGTGTGTGTGTGTGTGTGTGTGTGTGTGTGTGTGTGTGTGTGTGTGTGTGTGTGTCCGTAGGCACAATAACTTTAGTTAAAATGGTCCGATCTTGAATAAATTTGGTATAAACGTGTAAGGCAGCATCTATGTTAATGAGTTCGCAAACCGGACAGGTCGCTCTACTCTAAGGGGGATTTTGGGGGGCTTTTGTACTCAAAAACCGGGTCTTTTGAACTTTTTACACATAATTCTTTTTAAACCCAAATTTTGGTTTACACCATTAAATTCACCTTACAAAACAAACAATTTGGTATTTTTATCATCGCTATACGTCAATTGGTTACTGATATATTAAAATTACTAAACACAGTACGTTGCCCAATCTTATGGAGAATAAGTAAAATTGTATATCTTGCTTATTAATGAACATATATTAATGAAACTTGGTATGTGGCTTTATACGGTTGAGTTTTAATGCTATTTGCACACAAAACTAATTTTTTGTGGTCCCCATGGCAGCAAACCTGCGTACTCAGCAGCTATCACGTTATTTTTATGGATAATAATAAACATGTGATATCTTGCTTGTTTATGAACATAAATCAATAAAACTTGGTAAGTTGCTTCATCTGGAGGTGATCCATTGGTGTTTGCATAAAAACCAGATTTTGTGGTCTTTGATGCAGCAAACCTGCATACTCATTCCTAATGTTTTTCTTATGGGGAATAAATAAATGTCATATCTCGCTTATTTATTAATATGCTTGAATTAAAGTTGGTAAGTGGCTTCATGACTTAGTGAAGTACCATTTGAAATTCGCTGAGTATGTAGGTTTGCTACAACGGGGTATTGTAAGTAGTTATGAAATGGTAAGGTTTTATGGTAAATTGATATGTTTGTTAAAATTATTATGAAAGTGAAATTTCGTCCTTTTATTGAACTAGTGACTGTATGGGTGTTTGAACGAGTCAGTGTGAGCGAGTCACTGTGGGTGAACTAGTGGGTGTATGGGTGTGTGGGGGGTTAGTTATTGAAATGGTGGGGGTAAGGGTAGTGGGATATGGGTATTGTAAGGTTATGGTAAGGGTGTTATATATAGTTTACTTGGATAAGGATAGGATAAGGTAATAGGAGAGGTAAGGGTGTGGGATAAGGTATTAGTATGTGATGATGGAGGGTAATGAGGGGTAAATTTATAAAGTAATATGTTTTATTCTTCATTTATATTTATGTTTTGAGAATAAGTAAATAACCTCAAAAAGCAAGCATACACTATAATAATCATACTGGGACCAAAATCCTGATTTCAAGGACAAATTGAGTATATTTATAAGGTTTCTCGTAATCTTATCGTATCTTCTTATTGTTATATAATCACCAGTAATTTTCACCAGTATATATATCGTGTAATGAGCTCACATACGCTATTATGATTTTCTTAAATTCAAGTAGGAATAAGAGACATACTCACTAACATTGAATTGATATATCACACTCAACTTATATAAACACCTACTTATATTTTAAAAAATATATGAGTAATATATACTGTAAAATTACACAAAATAAACCCCCTTCATCCTCTTAAAATCACATTAACCCGTCATTACCCTCCATCATTTACATACTATCACACCCTTATCCCAAACCCCTCCTAGTACCTTATCCCATCCTCATCCAAGTCTAACATATATAACCTATATAATACCCTTATCATAACCTTGTCATATCCACATCCCACCATTACCCAAGTACCATTATCCAAACCTTACAATGCCCCTATACAAGTAACCTTACCCCATCATTTACACTAACTAACCCCCCACACACCCATACACCCACTCGTTCACCCACAGTGAATCGTTCACATACCCAAATACTGACTCGTTCACATAACCATACACCCAAATAGTTCACTAAAGAGACGAAATTTTACTTTAAAATAATCTTTTAACAAACATGTCAATTTACCATGAAATCTTACCATTTCATAACTACTATTGTAACCTTATCATGGATTTCTGGTTGTTTGTTATACGAAGCGAGGCGATGTTATTTGAACTAGTTTTTCTACCCAGTTTGACTAACGTATGCACCCAGATATTCCGTACATTCTAGAAGTTGAAAATGCCAGTTTTCGTTTCTATGTCGTTATAAATGCATGCTACAAAAACTATTATTTATATTGTTACTCGTATTCCGTGCAAGTTTTAAACTTTGATTTTAAAATTGTTTGTTAAGTTGTTGTTGAATTGCATGGTTAAATTATTCTCTGACATATTTAAATCGTTGTTAATTAGTTTAATTACTAGACCTAACACCTATTTTATTGTTTTATGTGTTTGCAAGTAAGTCTGTCCTTTTAGCGATATTGAATGGAAATATTGGTGGCTATTTATTTATATGTAATTAGGCCTTAAATAGATATAAAGATATCTAGATTGGATATCTGGGGTGAGAAACTAAAGCCCAGTGGAGGATATTTACGTGAAAAAAAGCATGGTGAAAATGGTTTCCAGCAAATGAATGAACAACAATATGCTTTAAATAAACATTGTATTCCAAAAGAAGATACTCATTTTTTTTCTTATGTTACCTTTTCATGAACGATTTAATCTTGGAAACAAAATGTAAAAATAGTGTACAAAGTTTATGAATACGTTTTCATTATTTTGAGCATGTATAACGGCTGTACATGAATTGGAGATTACACCATCTCATAGTGGCGAGTTTGTTTGCAGTGGTACCTGTGGGAATAGAGAGAAAATGGCGCCCACCATGTACCACCATGCACCATGTACTGTGTTTAATTGAATCTAACTGTTTCACTTTTTCTTGCAGATGAACATATGCTTGCACACTATTTAAGATAGATATTTGATAATCTATGCACTATGGAATTATAGCCACCCATTTTTTTATGGGTGTGGCATAAACGGGTGTGGATACTTTGGTTGGTGGTCGTCAGTTTGCAATATATACTGAGCTGAAATCGACTGTTACGTTAATTAAAGGTAAAATCCAGAAAGGTTGATTTGTTATTGTCTTCGAACATGGCTTTCAGAGCGGAAATTACCATGACGTCACGAAGCGAAGTTGGTGTTAGTGTACTCGTCATATTTCAAAAATGTAAATATGCTGTCTAAAAATGGAAGTTTAATTACATTCAGTTGTATTGCAATTTTATTTCCTATTAGAATTTAAAGAACAAATGAGTATTAGGTATTGCTTTGATAAGCTATAAAGAATATGCCAATCTGAAATGCAATTTAAAGAGTTAGTAATACTTGTTTTTGGGCGCTTTCAACTTTTTAATTTTAAAACCAACTCAAGGTTTTCATTTTATAAATATAGGTACTCTTATCTAGATAGCTATTTGTGGACGAGGCACCATATATAAAAAACTAGCTGTTATCCGCGGCTTCGCTCGTGACAAATTAAATCACATCAAACATATTAAACTGACCAGTTCTATCAAATATTTGTTTACGTTTTACCTCATGACTTCCTTCGCCCCAACTGACAAACAACTACAGCTTGTAATTTTATAAATTATATACTCCCATAAGATTTACATTTAAACTTACAGGACCCGTGGGGGTGGAGCCCTAAGGTTGGATGTGGATATTATCAGGTATATATGTTAATTTGATGCAAAATTTGAGCTTAATTGGTGCAGTAGTTCATGCGTGATTGAACTACAAATATCTATAAATCCAAACTTCACATTTATAATCTTAGTAAGAAAAAACCTTCATGCATATTTCAAATATAACATTACAACTTAAGTATTTTTAAATTGCAATGCTGTTAAATGATTGTATGCAATATTTCCTCAGGCTTTAAAAGATTTTTAGCCTTTGTAATTGCCTATCAAGACACAAGCCGTCTATGTTAAACGGACAATGAATGTTCGTTTGGCTTTAGTAATTATGCTATTAGTGCCATCTGCTGAAATAACTACGCTAACAAATTTCCCCTTAACATCAAATAGGACAAAGTTTAATATTTGTATTTATTAGCCGCTATCGTAAAATTATTTTTGTACTTTCATTAAAGCTGATATTCTTTCTATGATTAAATCTGTATTGTTTAGAACAATTTGTGTATTTTAGACTTTTTTTATTTAATTACTGTATCTCACAGTATAAGGGGGAACGTCTTTCACCTTTACCTTGTGTTGTAGTACTCACGTTTCAATATATATTCAATGTGGTAGTTACATAGACATAGGTTTGGTTTTTTAATATTAAACCTTCATTATAAAATTCACTATTGGACTGTTTGTAACTCCTACACAAACCATAATTCCGAAGATATTTAGTTCCTTAATGATCTTAAATCTATTCAATGCATGTTATCTTGTTACAACCACGTAAATTGTAATTATATAAATGTACTAATGAATGAGCACGTGAGAATCGTAAAACTGGATTATGTTCGATTATATATTACTGGTATATTTGAACGGACTGAATTTCCCTGTACCATGATATAATGCATACTAAAACTAACTTACTTAAACCTTAGTATCAAACAATACCTAAAAAGTAATAAATCGTGTTATATTGTACACACTTAAAAGAGATAGAAGTAATTAAAAAGAAGGGATGATTTCGTCAAATTAGTTAAACATTAAACATGGCACAGTGGTTATAATATTCTTAGATATTTCAGGGATAAAGCCTGTATAAGCCTGTATATTATTATTATAAATGACTTAGAAAATAGAATACCCCCAGCTAAAGATGTATGTTTTGCAGAGTATGTAAACTTGTTCTCAAGAGACAAATTTGTTGAGAGTTTAAATTTAATAATATACTTTGTAATGCAGGATTTTGTTTAGTGTTTCAATGCAAAATCATTTTTATTTGGTAAGGACAAAAATCTATGAATTAAATTATCGTTAAAAATATCAGTACAATGTAGTGGAATGTGTAAAGTTACTAAGCATCAATTTTTATATTAAAGTGGTGTTTTCTACATGTTTGAATGTCGGTGTATGAATGTTACTATTATTCATTATTTTATAATTTAAGTAATTTTAACTTTAAAGAGGTTTGAGTGTATATATAACCGTTAGGCTCCTATATACAGACTCTTGCTACTCAAATACTGGGCCTGTAAAGGTATATTTTAATTTGTCTGTGACATCATCTGTTTTATTTATCATATATAATCTATCTCATACAAAAACAAAAATTAAATTCAGACTGAATCTAACTGTAAGTAATGTTATGTTACAAATACATTCACTTTACCGGACTCGGTAGCTCTGAGGTAGAGCGCTGGCTTGGCATGTCAGCCGTGGTCAAACGTAGGTTTGATCCCAGCTGATTGCTGTTGGGAGACCTTTTTACAAGCTGTCACCACTGGCCTATGTGACCAATGCCGTTTCGGTAGCTTGCTGCCTTAGGGTCGTTGCACAGGCAAATTGGCTATTTAAGTTTTAAAAATAAAACATTATGTGTGTAAAACATTTCTGATTACATATTGGTTCGTTATGTAATATGACATATAACTACAATTTCTACTTATTATTTTCCTGTATCATTTTCCTATAGTAATACAAGAAATGTCAAGCTATAGGCTAACCAACCAATTTAAGAAGATTACAAATGAGTTTAAGAAAATTACAAATGAGTTAGCCTAACCACTTAATAATAGTATGATACAACAATACATTATTGTATATAGCATCTCTTGGATCCACCTTTAAATTGGTCGCTTATCGCTATTCACCAAACCTTTTACAAATTACCCTTAACTTACCTTCTACCCTTTAAACCTATTTTTTTAGGATGTTAGCTAAAGGTAAGTAAACATATAAATGTGTAAAGTATTGGACAACTCAGCAATATATGTTATTATTCAAAAAAATGCACTCATACATTAATGAGTATAACATTAAAACCAAGCCTGACTTAATCATTCCATATAACATTTATTTCGGTGAATTTAAAATTGATAAAATTAAATTTGTGTATTGTTTATGGCTGAATTTCTGGATCTGAACCATTTTGATTCTCGTTTAACAAATTATCATAACAACTGCATTCACTAACATTAATATACTTTCCAATAATACATTTTTTTATAAAAAGATCCAGCTCGATAATCTTAAACCTGAATTTAATTAAAACAGCTGTCAATTATGTCAATAATACAAATGGCAGCAACATGAAACACCTTGAAACTCATGAATGTAAAATTGTTTCAGTTTATTTTGAATAAATTTGTCTGTAAAACATATAAAGTAGCCCACTTTTGTATTTACGAAATATATATGCTTAAACATCTAATTCAAATGAAGCATTAATATTATAACAAATATATATTCTGAAAATATATAATACTATTTAAATATATATCGATTAAAACTAGTGAATGTTTTATTAAGCAATAATAACTGTAAATATTTGACGAAATAAATATTTTATTTTATTTTTTCATTTATTTGGAATTTACCTATCGCTTCTGGTGTTTAAAACTACACTACGTTTCGGGAGGTAAGGAAACTCCTCCCGTTATCAAGTGAACTCTACTTACGTCTAAATATTAAGTTCTTACACCTAACTAACCTACCTTTTTTGGATTTTCTTAATCTTTTTCTTTTACATTTTAATTTACACTACACAAAAATGACAAATACATGCACCAAAAATAAATGCAATACACTAACACAACATTTTTATACACGAACAAATGGAAAACTGACAATACGTTACCTGTTCTGCATCGTTGCCTCCAAGCTGACGGCGGAAACGGGAAACCTCACTCTCACGTCAACTAACCACCAGATCGCGCATTTGACTAGTGGCTAGCGGTAGTGGAGGGGAGAGAGCCGTTCCCCCCGTTACCCCCACCTACCGCCAGGGTCACGTGACGACACAGCTGTGGCTACCCACCCGTCTGTGTCGACGGGAACATGAGACGGATATCAAAAGCTGAACGAATCCTCCTAGAATGCTACACGGGAACTCGCACGATATTCTCAAAGAGATTACCTTATGCCTCCAAGGTGAGCACTGGGAAATATTCATGCAATCAGGTGGCCGTGTTTCCTCCAAGGGTGATCACGGACGCATGTGTCGTAGCCACATTGGATGGACTCTAGACGTGAGAGCAACTGGAACACAAGGAATTGCGTGTGTTTTTGGGGAGATTTTCGACTGAAATGGTTTTAATTAATGCCATATTGAAAGTATTTTTCTAGCTAATATATTTCAAATCTAAAACTAAACTGCAAAATTGTAATTTAGGATTAACGAATGGCATGGTCTTTAATCATCACATCTCCATACTTAATGAACAAAAATATATTATATACAATATTTGTTTTATTGATTTTTTAGGTGTTTTTTAGGATATTATGATCCTCTGAGCACGCAATTTAAAAACATTATATATATATCACAGTGATGGCTGCTGGCTGTAATAACTTTATTTTCTGAAATGATAAACTAAACATTAATTAATTCTAATAGTGAGATAACTGTTACTTAGATTGTCGGTTTCAAACGGGAGCCAGGTTTTAATATTATAGCTGTATGTGCCTAACCATCCGGAAAGCGGAAACATTGTGAAGTACGGTAGTGAGCCAACGATTACTGTTTACATAATACACGGAGGTGATCAGAACTGCACCTCCGTTTCTAATGACATACAAATTAAGGGTAAAATATTGATATACTAGATACAAATTGTATTAAATGCACATTAATTATTATTATAAGGAATAAAGACCATTAAATTTTACCTATGGATTAAGATTTTAACTAAAATGTTTAATAACGACGAAATAATTGTGGATACCTCCGTATAAGACCTAACAACTGATACTTTTTGATTATGTTTACTTTATAAGAAAAATGCAATACTTTATAATTGTTTCGTTGCATGCCTTAGCACCAATAATAATCGTAATTTTATTTTATCAATACTGCGCATGTCTTTAATTTTAAATTAGTTTATGAAACCAATATTACTGCTCCCCCTGGAGATTAATCTTAATATTGATCTTAACCGTGAGAGAAAACGTTTTGCAATAAAAAGGCGTTCAAACCAATCGTGGCTTGAATGTTAACACATATCAGTCTGTTACAGCCAACCTTAACGATAGGCTCGTGACGGTTGTCATATTTGAAACAAGAGAAACCTCTTAGCAGATTGAGCTAGTCGATCGTGGTAGACATGTACTTCTCCTACAATGGTGTGAATTTGGATATAGTTAGGACAATAAATAAATGTATGAAATTTAATATAGTATTAAAGCTGTATGTGCCTAACCATCCGCAAAGCCGAAACATTGTGAACTACGGTAGTGAGCCAACGATTACTGTTTATATAATGCACGGAGGTGATCAGAACTGCGTGGGTTTGTGTTGTTGCCACAGTAGCAAATACATACAAGGATTCTGATGAAGTAGAGAATAGAACCGTAATTTACAAAATATAAGCTTTTGCGGAACTTATGCGAATAATCCTACACTACGCGTTAGTAAAAAACGTCTAAGTGAAAGCTTAGTGGGCTTTTATATCCAAGTTAAATTAAAAATTATGAGTTTTGTTTATAAATTCGAATAAGCTATATAACCAATAAAAATGTAATATGATATTTAATTTATGTTTAAAATCTGTTTAAAAACTAGCTATAGTATATTTTACTTATAAATAGTGCATTTCCTGAAGAAGGTAGATTAAGTTTTTTTGCATATGGTATATTCATCTTCAACCAAATAATGTAGTGATAATAATATAAATATAATGGAACAGAAAAACTATTTCAACATAAAATATGAATTGTTAATATTTTTCAATATAATAACATTTTAATATACTAAAATAGTTTTGTTATTTGAATTATAATTTTGGTATGTTTTCAGATCAATAAAAAAATATTTAGAAAATATTAGCCAAATATTACATATTACCTATGCACATTACCATGTAACAATATTCAATTTATACATAGCACTTATTTAAATTTTAGCTTAGTTTCATTATGAATATTCTTTCCTTAAGTTAATTTATCAAAGACAGGTTTGAATTATAAAACAAGTTCAACTAACATGTTGGTACAAGTAAAATTACATACTTAATTAAAATTAAAATTACATAACTATTACAGAGTCGTTTTGTGGAAAAATAACCAAACGTATTATGTATCGTGTGCATTAAAAATATACAGATAGTAAAGAGAATATTTGAAATATGATGTATTTATACAGTATTGTTGTTCACATATAACATGATATGGCTATTATCTACCTTTTATTTAAACGAGAAATTGTTATGGTTCATGCAAAGTTATGCTTGGAAATAGATGGGTGCTATGTGCATATATCCTCCTTCCTCCTGTTCACCTTCTATCGAAAACTTATTTTCAGTAGTCTTGATATATTCAACTGTAAGAAAATTACAAACATGCTGTGATTTATTTCAACCACGACGAGCTAACAACCTAGTTAGAAGGATGATGCAGTAAATGTGATATATCTAGAAGGATTATTAGCTTCATTAATAGTGATTTAAACATAATAATTAGCTAAACCTTATCTATTTCATGATATTAATGGTAGTTTGATAGGGAACGATCGTTGTTCTTATAAATCACTAACAGATTATATTGTCTTAGCAAACTTATATTCAATGGCAACCAATATGTCCTCCTTCCAATTTACCACGCCTACAGAAAATAGTTGTTTATATTATGTAACCTTGTTGTAGAGAAACGTACTAAGCTCAAAAACAGTTTTTAAATCACAAAACAAATCAATTACTATCGTTCTTGGATTTTAACTTAGGACATATTTTCCAAAAACACCATTATTTAAATTGATTTTCATATCACTACCATCCTAATTTATTTCAAGGATTATCATTTATTTATATCATAAAAATGTCTCAGTACATTAATATGTTATTGCATTAAAAATGCTAATAAATTAAATAAAATACAAGGCAACGTCGAAAATCTAATTTCATTTATTTAGGTACACAATGTAACATTTATCTACCAATTCGTAATATGTATATAGTTTAAATGTTTCCATATTAAAGAAGATGCGACAAAATAGTTGGCAGTGAACTGCGTTTACTAAGTTAATGAATATTTTAAGTAAAGTTTTATTTGTATCATCAATGACAATATTATTATTGTTTAGTGTTTGTATACTGTCTTGTACAATAATAAGAATTGTAATTATTATTAAATTTAATTACTTCAGAAGTTTTTCCAAGCGCACTATGCCAGCTCTGACTATGTGGTTTTACATCTTTGTGTTATATCCAGAGATCAAAGAGACAAATCTGAAGTGACATCAAGGAAAGTGCAGTGAGCTGGAATACGTTGTTGATGTGAACGGGAACATCAGTTGAGTTGTTCTATCCTTAGATATATTAGGCTTAAGAATTTCTTAAACATATATTTCTGATTTTACTATTTCACCTGGTGCTTGATGTTTCCGGAATTTTTGTTTTAGCCGTAATTAAAAAAAATTACATGATCAATCTCTTTAATAAAATTATTTTGCAATTTATAATCACATGCACAGTGCACGTATTTTTAATATTCTGCATTTTAAAATATTAAAAACCATTAGTTTTTTTTAGTTTACATGTTTTCTCGTTGGGATTCAGTTTTCCTTCAAAAACTTTCATGTCATGTACAAGGGGCTTAGACCTAGTAAACAAACTATCATGACTGATTTAATTTGTTAAATATGCGTATTATACTACTGATTATAATTAAAATGAATGCGATTTCAGGGACAATCAAGGCTTCTTATTTTATTTTGCCAAGCTAATTAAACTGCATAGCAAAATGACCAATATTCGATGATGTATGATTATTGACAGATGTATACGTGAACATGTGAATGATAGCTGAGTGGTTCATTATGATTCTTCTGATATTGGCCAATGCATGAAACAAGCCCATGGTAATGTCATTATCATGTCATTATTTCATTACACAAACATAGCCTGAACTACCTTGAATACAACATTTATCGTAAACTTATCGTTAAAAGTAAACTTTTATAAATGAACAAACAATATGAATTAAACCAAATGTTTACAATTTGACATAGCACATATTTACTCTGCATATATATGTATTGGATATATATTCTGAGATTCTACGATTTATTGCATCCAACATGGAAACATTTTCTAAATAATCGGTGTTTGGAACTCGAAAAATAACGATTTATTTGTTAAACAATTTCTTTATTAGCATGACACGTGCTGTTACAACTAAACACAATAATAAACTACGTCTCACGACACTTCAAAGTATAATTACACTTGTCCTGTACTTACGTACAAGACGGTAAATATACAAAAAATATGGTACAAGGCGATCGATTTAAACCAGTCACACCGGTCATCATGCTCAATCAGAGAATCTTGTCATTGATTCTCTGGTAATGAGAGAATCTTCTCAATCTCCCATTCTCTGATTGGGCCTCATGATGACCGGGTTGATGTAACTAGTTGAAATCGATCGCCTTGTACCATGTTTTTTGTATATTTTACCGTATTTTATGTAAGTACAGTATAAGGGTATATATACTTTGTAGTGTTGTGAGACGTAGTTTATTTATCCTGTTTCATTGATTAATATAACACAATTATATTTAGATAAATGAAGATAATTTAAACAAAGATTTTTTTATATTAACAAATAATATGATTCAGGACGATACATGTACAAGCTAGTTATAACAAGATGTCCGTTAAAAGGTGCATTGGTTTATGTTTTAAAGGTTTCGGATTATTTACATATAATGGATAACAAACGGTATTGCAAGTTGTTTTTGAAATTCCACTCCGTTTAGCATCAGTCTGTCTATACGCATTTTTATAAATAAACTAAGCAGGATAAACTATATCTCGAATCTGTAAACAAGGAAGATTTTTAATTTTTGTTTACGTTACACTAATTTTAATTGCAGTTTTGGTTTCACATTTATAGATTTAACTTTTTCATTTCAAAGTGGCTAATTTTATTGTTTGAGAGCCAAACATATTCCTTTATTACACATAAACTTTAGGAAAAGTTGAAAGAAGTATTTTTTATAATGATTTTTATAATTTGTGTTATAATTTAGTTGTCATTATTGCTTTTTGAATCCTGAATTCAGATACAACTAGGGAAATAAGGTTACTGGCCTGGCCGTAAATATATTTAAATGAATCTTTTCTTTATTAGTTTATATTACACTTAAGAAAAAATTAATATTTTAATTTATATGCAATATATTTTTAATGTTTATCCATACAAACATTTATACCGTGCGGTTTAGGTTCCATACTTATTCTGATTAGTTACAGGCATCTTGTGTTTTAATATTAAGTTTACATCCCGTGTCAGGCACACTTGTACTATTAGTAGTATAAACTATATTAATCGTAACATGGATTTTGCTACAAGTTTATGTATTCACTATGTGACATTAGGTTTTTCTTGGACACTTAATCTGCAGAGACTAAAGAAGCTCCGATTGGTATTCCTAGGGAATTCAAATAACCGAGCGTAACACATGGGCAGAGTCCGTGTTCGCCCCGTGCTCGGAGTGCCTAAACAGTTTTGGCAGCAGTTGGAGCCGTGGAGGCATTTACAAATAACGAGTCTTTAAAAATAGAAAGTCATAAACATACTAAAAATCACAAAAGTTACGTGTTTGCTTCATTAAAACTGTAATAAAGTATTATAAAATTTAGGCATTGAATTCATATACTGAGGAAGACATCACATATATATATGGCCCACCTGTCCCTCATTTAGTGTTAGCCAGAATTTGAAGTTGACGTAGTTTGATTATTTCACCGACAGAGTGTGGGGCAGTCAACTATTTATTTGAGTTATTTACATTAACTTGTAAAAGATCTCCAACCCAGAAAGCAAGTGATGATCAAATTTTGTTTGCTTCCTGACACACCAGCTGTTGCATTATCCCCTCCTTGAGAGGATAATTATTAGTTAAAAGAAGTATACTCTGTTAGTAATTAGTGTAGTTACCCTTTGAATCCTGGCTCACACAAAAGTAGGGATAGCTTTTACAATGACAATGAGAAGTTTACTCCAGTATATATAGTCAATGATTGAGGTATGTAGTGTAGCTGCTAATAACAATGAACCGGTCAGTATTTCGACTTCATTTAAACCTTTAAAAATATGGTACCGATTATTTCATTTACTTAAATATTTACTTAAATTTGCTTATTTTGATATATTTCACGAAACTCTATGAATAAACAAACTCATATCTAAAAGCACGATTCTGTTAACAAGTTTACATTTAATTATTTTAGTTTTAAAAAGTAATAAGACTTCTTTGATACAATTTGATACATTTATTTATTGTCCTAACTCTTAACTCTATCCAAATTCACCCTATTGTAGGAGAAGTACATGTCTACCACGATCGACCAGCTCAAGCTGCTAAGAGCTTTCTCTTGTTCCAAATGTGACAACCGTCACGAGCCTATCGTTAAGGTTAGCTGTATCAGACTGTATCAGATATGTTTTACAGCCACGATTGGTTTGATGGCCTTTTTATTGCAAAACATTTCCTCTCAAAGATAAGAGCAATATCACGATTAATCTCCAGTGAGGAGCAGTAATATCGGTTTCATAAACTAATTTAAAATTAATGAAATTTTTAATAATAATAAAATAATATTGCAATTGTTATTGGTGTTAATGCATGCATTAAAAAAATTATAAAGTGTTGCATTTTTTTAAGTATACATAATCAAAAAGTATTAGTTGTTAGGTCTTACAGGGAGTTATCCGCAGTTATTTTGTCGTTATTTTTAATTAAAACCTTAATCTAGAGACTATAATTAAATGGCCTTTATTCCTTATAAAAATAATTAATGTGCAATTAGTACAATTGTTATCTAGTATATAATAGTTTTACGATTTATTTGTATGACATTAGAAAAACTGTAAATTTAGTCTTGGCTCCTAATTAACGATTTTATTGTCAATATTTAAGAAGATAAAACAAATTGCAGTATGATATACAGAATAAAATAATGTAAACGTAACAAGATACGTTTATACTTGTAAGAGAGGAGTGGTCGCTATTTCTATAATGTGACTGGTACTTATGTTTCATAAAACAATATCTTACATTTACATTGCAGCCTTGTTAAAGTCTTTACGGCCGTATTTAGAATCCTCGCCGCCGCTCATACGTTTAAAGCCATTTGCATTCAGGAAAGCTCAAGGCATTCTAGGGCAACATACGACGAGACGCCTTCCACTTTATATGATTGTATACTTCAGTAATGATATTCTATTTTATTTCATAATACTCGTGCATTAAATCAAATAGAAAGAAGATGGTGTAAACTTCTTGTGGTTTATTTATTCCCATGACTTTCAACAAATAACTTTCAAATGACTCGCTTAGCAGTGGAGGTTACACTAAGGAACGAGAATTAACTGGACACAGATTAAGTTAGCACAACACATTTAATAAAACCATAATATTTTTAAAGGCACAACTCTTACATAAGGGAAATCTACATAGGCAGTTAATCTATAATTGCCGTTCAAACGTTTACGTCAGTCCTCCAAATATTAAACAATCAATGGAAACTCGGCACAGAACACAATAACAACTAAAACCCTTTAAAATACGACATAACATACACAAATGATTATCAACACTCAAAATATATTGTCTGTGGGATTTAGTCCTTCTTTATATGATAAACAAACTCTACGTACATAACAAAATTGAAGCCACAAATAATATTCTAAAGATAAGCATAATTCTATTCAAACGACATGACATATAACCTTAAACTACCAATCTAAATCAATCTCCAAACAACACCAACAGTGCATCAAGTGCTCATAACACTTTAAAATATTTAAATAGTTCAACTGCTCCAATTTCTCAAACTAAATCTTTATTCAAACACAAGTGACTCTACGTAAAACTTTGACCTTATAACTTTATATTTAAATCGATTTCTACCCTAACATACAATATTTACATTTACTTTTATTTATGAGATATGTCATTATTATTACTCGTTATCCAAGTAATTCTTCAAGATATTATTAAACTTTATTTAACTCAGGAACTAATTTATTTTCACGCCTCACGTTTAGCTTTAAATCAAATTTAATTGTCTTTTAATTTTTCCCCACGACTTTGGAGAGACCTATACTTTGTGCCCCTGAGCAAAGGTTTGACATACCAAACAGTTCCGAGGACATCGTTCCAGGACGACTGCCTCGACGGATGACGACCGTCTCCTAGGTGACCGTTCTCGCTCAGCGTCCCCGGGTGTCCGAAGGCGTGTCGGGAAGCTGGCGGCGTCTTCTCCCTCGTCCAGTAGAGGTCCCTGGTCCCCGTGGATGGCTCCTATCCTTGGACGTCTCGAAGCCTCTTGAAGTTGGTAGTCCCCAGTTCCGGTGGCTAGATGGTCTTGGTAAAAAATGGATGGTAGCGAGGTCTAGGGATCCGACTGGTGCAATAAGGCTGTCCAGTGCGGTATTAGCCCTACTTGGTCCGAGCTAAACCTAGAACCTCTCAACACCTCTTTTTGACTTCCTTCGCTATTCTCCTTTTTTTCCATTCCTCTTCCTATGTTTCTAAAATGTTACCCCCGAATTTGGTCAGCTCCGCCCGCTTGCCAATTAGAGTGCCTCGAACATTACGTTTGTGTTTGTCATTGGCTATTCAAATCGTCAGCACAATTCCGGGTGGGCAGTGATTAAACGGTGAGTGAACCTACTTAATCAGCATGTTCGCTGTTTTCAGAAAGCCCAGGCGTGTTTTGTGAATGTTCGTTGTTTGCCCGCTATCCGACACCTCCGGTAATTCGAGTAGGGTCAACGCCATCTACTTCCTCACCGTCGTTGAACTTTCCTACATTGAGTTTTGAAATTAAATTCATATTTGTTTTCAATATTAACTTAAATAAATTTCTACTTATTTTTATTCCATTTTGAAATATGTTTATAATGGTAAGAATTGAATTTAGGTCATGTTAACGTTTTTGTAAACTTCACACGCATAACGTTTACAACACCACCAATTGAAATATTTCACAGCCACTGTTTACTTGAAGATATATGTTTTTCGTTAAATAATATCAAAGCTATATATTTATCCTGATCGGTTAAAGCGAAAGGTTTAAATTCCAATAACTCGGCCAACCGTGACAAGCGCTCGCCTGAAATTGTTACTCTCAAAATTACTGTTGATTATTCTGTTAGTATATATAATAAAATACCTTAACCTTATTGTACTTGTATTGAAGTTTTTTGAAGATATTTTTTGAAATTTTAGTAACCTAAATTTGATAATTAGGGATTTATGGAAAATATAAGTTAAAGTTAAGTTCAGAAGTCAGTTATTATCACTCAACAAAAACAGTAATTTATATCTGATAAATTAGTTTACGGTTCATGTATTTACTGGATACATCATAGATTTTAAAAGTTAAAACAAATCAATAAACCTTCACATTATATAGATTTTCATAAAACAAATTTGTTTTTCAGGCATTTAACTGCGTTAGGTAGGATCAATAATTGATGATTATTTTCATACGCGTGTTGTTAAGGTTTAACAGTTTTATAGAAAATAAATAAAAAACTGAATTCGTTTGCTAGAAGAAAGTGTTTAAAGATTATTCGTATTCAAAATGAAAAAAAATAACTAAGCATTGTAAAAGATTGCATATAATAGTTTATACAAATAGTTTATCTATATATTTTGCAATGATTATAGAGAATAATTTGGCTTGGAATATATATTTTAGTGTTTCATATTGATAGTTTTAAATAAACCGTTATTATTTTTGATCCATCATACCATATAGTATAGTTATTTACCTATGTTCCACGTAGTAGTTTTATTATAAATAGGTTTATAATTTCTAAGTGGCTTTCTACTGAGTCTGAGAAGCATGATACTATTCAGATGCATTAAACAAAGTATTGGGAAGTGGTTTTTAATAAAAGTTTCTTTGCCGTTGCTGGAACAAGCTTCTGACGAGATCGCTTACAAAACCCTACTCATGAAGTAAGTTGTTTAGGTGTTTGTCTATCATGTGCCCTGTCAGTAAACGGGTTTGACAAGCACGGTTAAGATCTAGAGTGAATGTAATTCGTGTTTATCGCTAGAAAAAGTTTGTCCAAAATTAAAATAATATTTAATACGGCTAACCATAGAAATGTATGAGTGTCAGCTGCGATTCAAAAACTTAAAAGTAATATATATATTTGCACTAAATTTAAAGATTGGCGGATAGATAAGGGAATTCTATAAAAAATAAAATGGAAAATAGTACCACAACGGCATTTGTTATAACGCTCTGCCTTTACTCTTGAGATTAATTTCATCGCCAAAGGGTAGCAATACAAAACCAATTGTATTTAATTAACTGTCTTTTGGCAAATTTGTATTTGTAATATTCTTTGTATATTTTAAAGCCGTCTCTGTTACAGCCCCATCGTACTATTAATTGGCAATCGTTCAAAAAGTCGACAGGTTGAGTAAATATATTGCAGCCAATCATACTTCAGGGGACAGACTCCTGTAACTCGTGTGATAGCTGTATGCTAAGCACTACCATGTACCATTTGCTGTGACAAATTCATTTGTTTGACCAAATGTCGACTTCAAACTGGCATGGACTACTCTGAAATTCGTACTTGTTTTTTTACGATAGAATCCCTATTCTTTTAAAACCTTTGAAACAACTTTGAAAAGCTTAATTCAGGAAAGCTTTTAATAAAAATTGGTAGAAAGTTGTTCTACAATTTTTAGAACAACATAGCCTAGTTACTCCTCTGATTTATTCTTTTTTTTATTTTGTAATTTAACTCTCTTTGATTCTAAAGCATTCGTTTTAAAAACATAAACATATAATTTTACAAACTTGTAAGTCATTTTGTTATTAACAAGTTGATTAATTGATTAGTATTTATAAAACATTAATACGTTGATTAGCGTGGCTCACTGGTGCTGTTCGCTGTTTTATACTAATCCAATGTCTTTGCGTTTCACAGTTTTCTGGAATATTAAGTAAATTTCAGTCACGTTTTAACCACCTGAAACATTACATTTAAGGAAAGGAAAAATACAATGCTTAAAACATGCCCAATTGAATCTAAATATGATTTTTTACTATAATCACTTTTCGTTTTAAAACCTTAAGGCACATAGGGTTTTAATTTAAGTTAAAGTATACTTAATAAATTATTTATTGTTTTTAATACAACCATAGATTAAGCATTCTCTGCTTAATCTATGATACAACTTTCAACTTCTAATATCATACAAATACCGAGATAATAATACAAGTTCACAAAATACAAATGTCTAAGGTTAAATTAGTGTTATGTACTGTAAAATAAAACGATACTCTCAGCATCAATAGGAAAAGAGAAATGTTTCAAAAGTAGCACAACGTCTTCTACATTTACGTATAAACACATCAATTAGTTTTGAAATATCATGTTTGGTGGAAAAAATTGTACAGCTAATTCAATTTGTCCCTGGAACAGTTGAGGTAAAAGGTCTAAAATTCCAATAACGCAGCCAACAGTGAGGAGCGCTCGCCTGGAACAGTTTCTCGTCGAAGGAGACTGTTGCTCTTTCTGCTATGGACATTAAACGATCGAAATTTAGTTGAAAAATTGAAAAATATTAAATTTGTATTACTTTAAAATATGTATTACTTTAAGATGCCCTTGTTAATTTGTTTATTTACTGATATGTTTTGTTTATATATTTACTTCATGTGTTCAATAACAGTTCATTGAACTGCAATTGTTGTAAGTATTTTAAAGCAGAAACGAAAATGTCTCGTACTTAGTGACTGCCTAGAGTCTTAAGGTTATTTTAATTTCCTAGTCACTTGAACTAAGTTTTAAGTAGAGTTCTTTCTTCGTCATATAGCACTACTTCTTTTGCATTACACTATACTATTAAACAAAACAAATTGAAATTATAATAACGTGTAAAATGGATATTTCAATAACAAATGGTTGCCTATATTCAAACAAGTTACAGTGTCTGGTCACAGGCATAAAAAATAAATTTAAATATAACGTTATTAAAGTTATAACGATAAAGGTTATAACCCTTAAATTAATTGTACAAATATTAGCCAATACCTGAGATAAAAAATATCAATACAATTTATTTGAAAGTCTGTATACATCCGTAACAACATCATTGGATTTTAAATGCTCACGCTTGCCTTATAGATCCACAATACTAAGAATAAGCCTACTTTCAATTTAAAACTATTGTTTGGCTCTACCCAACTGGCCTTGATAATTCCTACATTAAACATTACGCATGAAATACAACACAATGTTTATTTTTGTAGTATTTTAGGTCATACATCATAAAGGATATTAAGGCTTGCTTCCGTTCCAAACATCCTAAGGGACTCTAGCCGACTCTAGGGATGTCTTGGTTTTATAATGAAAATCTTTATTAGATATTATCCAACTGATTGGATTAGTAGCAAGAGATGATAGAGTGCGTGTCAATGGAGTTCTGGGAGTGCGTTTGATGCTCTCTAAGGCTCCGAGCATATATTAGAGCAATTAGAGGGTTTATGAGAAGAGCCCTTAACGAGATCGCCTTACATCAAAGAAGGTGAACTGTTCGTATTTAACTCAATCTAGTAATTGATTACCTTGACGCTTTAAACACCTTATTATGTTTTTCATTTAGCTGTTATATGTTTCTTTACATAAATCTGGTACAACTTAGCTATGTAAAGTATATAAGTGTACAGTTTTATATTATTTTACTGTAAATATTAATATAAAGCAGGAACAAGAAAATGTCTCGTACTTAATGACTGCCTAGAGTCCTAAGGTGTTTAAATCAGAAATATTTGTTATTCTTTAGCGATTCCTTATCTGACCGAAGAAAATGTCTACTGAACTTCATCTATAATATGGATACGTTAGTAGTTTAACTGCAATTATACCAAGTAAGGGAACCATTTTGAGTTTAATATGAAAAATAGTAAATTTGATGCTATAAACTTTTAACATTTAACACCTTTAACAAATAAGTTATAATAATAAGTATCAATTACTTTTCAAAAGGCATACTATAAAATAAATTATAAACGAGTAAAATATATATTAATTTTGTACAGTGCGTTGCACGAGTAAAAAACTAGACCGTCGATAAGCTCTATGCCATAAGATTAACAGAAGTCTTATGGACTAGTTTTTTCCACTTGATTGTTTATGGTTGATAAATGTACCGTTGTTAAAAATATATAGTAAAAAATAATGGAATTTTGCTGACACTTTTTTAATGCTAATTGTAGAGGGGCAAAACAGGACTGGAATTGCCTTTATTTCTCGATTCTCCATGTTGTGACTTAATTATCTGGAACAACGAGCAGTCGTACTGATTGTAGCTGTTTTAGAATAATAACCAACGAAATATTTAAATATGTAAGGTAAAAATGTATACTCATCAAGTTTTACATAAAATAATAATTTGTGCCTCGAAATCTGTGTTAAAAGTATAAAATAGACTTAATAAAACATATTCGATTGAAGATGTCAGCGTAAAAATAAGCTATAAGCTATAGTTCTGAAAATTTGTGCTCAACAAGTTTTACGTAAAATAATAATTGGACGGAGTAAAATTATTATTTATTAAATTGTTTATCATCAGTTATTTAAAGTTACTGTGCATGGAAATCCTTGTTAAAAGTATAAAACATACCCAACTTAATATAAACTTACTTCATAAAACATATGGCATTAAAACTATATAAGGTGTCAGCGTAAAAATAAGCTTATCAGTTAAACAATTTATATCGTAGAAAAGTCATGCAGTATAAAATATTTTGTATCCAATTAGTTTAAGCTTAGCTTACAATATAACTGTTGAATTTTAAAATCCCAACAATAATTTAAATTGGACTGGTGGAGTATCGGATCAAAGGAAAGGTATAGTAGCCATGTCCTGATATGAGGTCTGTTTATGCTGACGAAAACTTAGTTTAGCATATTTATTACAAGATTAATGAGAGTAATGTCATGATCACGTTGCAGGTCCTCACGAAAAACGCGAGTTTGTTCCTCCGATGTTGGTAATTTTTGGTATAACTGTTCCAAACTTACTTTATAATGCAGGAACATCGCTCTTTATTTTTGTCTTCAATAATTATTCCAGTTAAACACCTCTAATGAAATAACTGGAAATTAAGCCATAAAATTAATACTACTGTATACTATTGTTGGTCTATTATTGAAAATTGGTATCTAAAAGAAAATTGAAACAAATAACACATTAGTTATTAGTGTTATTCCTTTTCATTTTAAGATCTAGAAAGTCATTTACAACACACTTTTGTTAATTAAATTTAAAATATAAAACATATATACCTACATGACTATCATTAAAGAATGAAACCAAGTTACTTATTTGTATAATAGTAAAGTCTAGAGTTTTTCTTTTAAGAAAAGATTGCGAAAAAATATTTGATAAATCAATTTTAATTTTTAACATTGTTTAGCCACCCAAGTGCCATTCATGTTTATCCCTGATAGGTTGATTTATTATTTTTATTTAGGAAGGATTATAAATGTAAGTAAATACGAGTGAATCATGTTTTAATCTAGGTAACTGTTTTTGTTAGTTCTCAAAAAAATATTTAAGCATCAATATAGAAAATATTGGTTGTTGTGTAAACTCAAATTAAACCTAAGTTTGACTCACATCCAGTTAAACTTTATGATTTCAAGAATTTTCTTTATTTCTGTAAAATGAGTTTGCTTAATAAACAATAGAATGGATTATTTACTAAAGATTATACATTTATCGATTCAGTAGAAATTACAAATAGGATGCAATTAACAGTTAAGGGATCACTTGGCCTACAATCGATCGGTTCCCAGAACCATTACAGCCCAGCAATCACCCGCGTCAGAAGCCGCCATATGTTGCCAAACCAGGGTCGTTTGTTATTGATAATTATCTAGGATGTGGTCGTCGTTAAATCCAACCTTATCTTACCGTACCCTACACGCGAACCACTGGTGGTGAAAACCCACTGTGGATATAACCTCTCATAGAAATAGTTTGAATGGGGTTGTACATTACTAAGTTACCTTCTGTTGTGTTATGTTTAATTCAAAGAAAACATTGCTTATTTTAAGCAATCCAATCACATAAATTTGTAGTTGGAAAATTACTTATAAAGTACAAATTGAATTGTTTTTCAGATTAAACATAATGCACATACAATTATATTTAAGGGTCGGTCCGCATTGGGATAACTTGAACTTAATATAATTACTTAACATTTATCAGATTTAAAATTACGTATGGAATTAATTTGCAACAATTAAAAGCGAAATCTCCTAGAACATACAATTTTTTTATTAAATTAACGGAATTTTGTTACAGTCTCTTTACGAAAATCGAGCTACGCTCATCAAGCTAACAGGTTTACAGCGTCATTAATTTTCTCTTATATTTGCATCTGTGTTCCAAATATCACAATGTACTACTCATATTAAACATCAGTTTGGGGTAGTAAACATTTATTGTATAACTTCAGATTTTACATCGTCCCTGTTTCCTACAATCTTCATGGTAAGACCTTTTATTTCCTAAAGAAGTAATTATTGAATTTATATATACTGTAATATATTTTAGCAAATTAACGTTTTAACTTTACAAGAGTCTTGATACATACAATTGTGTTGTTTTTAAATTGCTACCTTTAAATTATTTCACTGTCATATAAGAACTAGTTTGGTAACCATTAATCAATCTCTAAGCATTCTTTGGCTAGCAACATTGTAAAAGGAAAGTCACTTCGACTGCAAGTTTATTTTTGTTGGGATACTTTATAAAAGCATTACTGATGTAATAACAAGTCGTCATTTTAAATAAAAGTTGCCATCTATATCATTTTAATAGTGTATTGATTCTGTATTGACAATATTAGGCCTCTATAACTATTAATTATTTAACATGTATTTTATTTATCGAAAGCTCTTACCCTCAAGATGTGCCTTTTGGAGTGTTGAATATCCTTCAGAGCTCCGCACCATGGGATTTTAAAGTTGAACGTTATTATTATGTCTTTATATTTTATTTTGCCAAAACTAATGTTTATAACGTAAACATTTAAACATTTCTGAACTTTCAGATGCCTGAAATATTCCCTTGTGGAGAATTGGAAAACCAGCTTGTTATATTTAAGGTTGATTAGGTTTATTATAATTTATCATACATCATTATAATATATTAAATCATATACAGTACACCCTTAGAGTAGTGCATTATTATTTTGAAATTGTTAATAATTTCAAACATTTAGGAGTAATTGTGAATAAACAGAATTTTGAGGATGTTTACAAACTATAAAAAATCACATAAGTGGAGCCTATATGCTTCAAACAAAACATTATCTAAATTACTTTCACATTATACAAAGTTAAAGATATATATATATATATATATATATATATATATATATATATATATATATATATATAGACATCCTAATATCACTGTGAAAGCCGTAAAGAAAGAATCGTTATGGCAGCCACTTATAGGAATGTAGTATATGTTATTTTTAAAGTGAATAATGTTTATGAACCTTCTATTTAGGTTCAAAATGAGTTTTTGATTTTAAAAATTTAAAAATATGCAAAACTTCCTACCATTGTACAAGTGTGATATCATTATAACAGCCATACATGCCAACACCATTGTAACCCGCCGGTGTATATATTTGTTATTGCCATCATTATAGCAGCCGTTTTATTTGGTCTTGATATATCGCTATCATTAAAGCAGCCAGCAATGTTGCCAAATTTCTCAAAAACATTAAATTCCTATTCCCTTTACAGGAACACTTTATCCTTCATAATAGGCTATCTCAGTCATTTTTTTGCGATAGTGGCACTGCAAATTGAACTCTTATTACTAATCAGCTGTCGTATAATCTATTATCAATTGTTAACATATTTCCAATGAATCTACACAACATGATTAATTTGTGTTTGTTGAGTTTATTGTTCCTGTGAAACTAATAAATGGGTGAGGGTCTGCTTCTACTGAACCCTGGTCCATCTATGGTCTCAGGTGGGGAGGGGCACAACATCCCCGGGGCGGGGCCTATTGCAGCGCCCCTACCTATTTCTTGGCGTCACGTAAGGGCTGTGAGACATAACGTGGACCACACAGTTTAACACACGAAGGTATTGCGGGGTTAAATTGGTTACAACCTTTTTATTTGCTATCTTAGCAGGAGTGGAACTAGGGGGTCTTATCTTGGCGCCACTATCTTATCTTCGTCATGTGTACTATAAACACCATCTGGGCTCGCTACCTACTTGTTTTGTTGAGATAGACCTGTGTTTATAATCAAACGGAAAAAATACACCGGACCAAAGTTTACGGGGTTATCGTGACAAAACCATAACATATTGCATATCAAAATGTTATTTTTTCTTACAAGTATCATAATTCAAGAAAATCCGAAATTCCATCGGGGCAAAGCCCCATTTGCCATAAAATTAGGAATTTATATTATTAAGTAAAGTGATTTGATAAACATGAGTATGTTTGTCGAAAAAGTTAATTAATTTCATGACAGAATGCAAACCAATGTTTTTCGCTTACAATCAATCTTTTCGTCAGGGGATCGTCAGTGCTAGTAATCTTTAGTAAGGATCTTACATATTTAAATCGTATATTTGTTGAAGTAATTCTTTGTTATTAAAACAATTGCAAAAACGCTTCTGGTAACCTTTTAATCCAAAAAGCGAAAATATATACTCCGAAGTGTGATGTAAATTTAATGTTGTAAGTTCAAGATTCAAGATATTTATTGCAACATAACATTCACACAGTTTACAAACAATACATTATTTGTAAGGTAAACAGGTTGCTCGTCAATATCTCTTATAAAATAAACTAATTCTATACATGAACAAGATATCAAATAAATTTGTTGTTTAGACCAACTCCTATGTATTGTCATTTAAAAAATCATGTACTTTATAATAAACCTTATCAACTAAAATTTCTTTTAAGGCACACTTAAATTTTACTAAATTTAATTCCTTAAAATGATTTGGCAATTTGTCATAAAACCTTAAACCCATATATTGGGGAGTATTTTCATATAACTTTAGTCTATGTATGGGATATTGGAGTTGATCCTTAGACCGTGTGTTAAATGTAAAATGTTAAATGCTAAGTAAAATGTGTACTTAGGTAAAAATACATTCATAGGCAATTTGCGTATGATCACTGGTTATTTAATAACATTTTATAAAAATGTTAGTAAATTAAATTTAACCGAATGAATCTCTGTACATCAAAATAAATGTTTGTCTGTTTATCTATACCACTCATCAAATTGCAATGAAACTGGGCATAGTCATTCACTTCAACCATAGGAAGGTTTATCTAAGTCCTAAGAATTTAGGGTTTTGCCTCAATGAACTTCAAAGTTACCTCCATAACTATATAATATGGAGGAAAGATTAGTGATAATTTTTACAGAAGACTAATATATAATATTGTAAACAGCGGTATATTTAATTATGTAGCGATCTGTAGGGTAAATCTTGTGGGATTATGGTTGGTGTTAAAACAAATCTATATTAAATAAACAATCATTTGAAATTTCACCCAACGAATCAAACATTGGAAGATATAACGTATATATCCAGTATTTAAATTAATCTTTGTTTCTTTGTCCTTTATGCTCTCCTACACTATATTTCCAATTGCGTTCAATATTTACATGGTAAACCAGATTAACCATTAGAAGGATTCTAGCCATTAGTAAAAGTCCTAAACCTTAGGGGCTCTACCCTACTGGACTCTTATCAAAATATTGTAGGTATTAGTGATGATTTTGATCTATAATTCGGTAGGAACGCAGCTAATATAACAGGGTAAATCATAAGCCTATGCCGCAAATGTTGTAGGGATCTGCCCTCCTTACCTTCAACCATCTTGCACCTACTATTGGACTAATGGAGCTGAAATTCAGTAGAATGATAGCTGACAGCTAAAAAATCACAGGCTGTATTATAATTAAAGGCTACGCCCCGCACTAGCCTTTAGTATACCCATACCACTCATCACACACCAACACAAAACAATAGATAAACACAATAATCAAAATTGACGTTTCCCTAATCCAAAGATCCCTTGTGGCTCTGCCCGAGTGGGATGCATAGATATCTATACTATTTCACACCTACCACTGGAATGATGGACCTAAAGCTTGGTAGAATGATATAGCTATATAATTCTAAGAATAATAGGCCTACTCCTCCGCAAAGTGAACCTTTGTTATTCCCATTTTAACTATCACAACCAACTATTGAACACATTAAGCTAAAATTCTAATCACATATCGTTCTTATTCGACAGTCCTATGAAGCTACACCACACTGGCATTTATAGTTACGTTCACTGACACATGTATAATAATGGAATGATGGAGCTGAAATACGATAGAAAGATAAGTAGATTAGAATCAAACCTATAGGGTACTGACAATACTCAACATGTTTTGGGCTCCACCTTATTGGCATTAAAAATTTATTTTTAATTCGTTTGTCAGTGTTTACCTTATGGAGTAATGATTTTATTTGAGTTTCTTTAGTAAAAATATATTTACCAGCGAGAAAATCAGGAATCCGATCCTAATGAAGAAAGATTTTGCGAACGAAGTCACGTCGGGTACCAGCTAGTTATACTATATAAATATCTACAGGGTGTTAAAAAAACCTTCAGGACTCTGGAATATGAGTCCTCATACAAAATAAATAAAAACGTTCATATAAAGGTATATATCCTAAAACGCTTATTTTCATCCCGTCTATCTGTATGTGTATATATTTTACTTAAATACGTTGTATCTTAGACAAATTTGAAGATATCACCTTAAAACTCGGTACACATATTACACATAATAAGACCCATTTTGGTATGGAATATCAAGTTTCTACTTTGTACTATTTCAGAATAGCGGCCGTTTTTATTTTTCAAAGCTAAATATATTAAAAACCGTAATATTTAGTGTATAATCACTATGATTATAAAAATGAGGTGGTGTCTACATATGGTGATTTACATAATATGATAAGCCTATATACACTGTTTCTGGTGGGGATAAAAAAATATTTCTCATACCTAAAATAAAGGGGAATTTAAAGTTTAAATTATAGGGTAAATAGATGAAATATTGCAAGGTTTACTTTATGTAACACCAGCTACAACTGTTATTATTACACAGATTTATCTTACGGGCGAGGACGCGACTGGCAGCTAGAAAAACTTTAAACTTTAATTCATGTTTAACAATACTTTAAAGGTCAAAATACTAAATAAATTAGTATTTTGAATTATTATTCTACGACCTGCGGAGAAAACTGGCATTTTCATTTAGCGGTAAACTAAATACGTCGTCAAATTATTGTATTCTTATACGGATAAAAACTTGTCATTTATTTCTTATTCGATTTTAATTTTAATAACATTTGGTATGTTCCTTCAAGTTAGCATTAAACAATAGGAAGGAAGGGGCTTCGTCTCTCTTAAAACCAACGTGTAAAGCAAGTGATTCAGTAGTGCCTAAAATAAAAATAGATTTAAGCTAATATTACGAACATTGTATTCAATACTACCTGTGTACCCGTCCTTCGTACGGGTTGTATGTCTAAATAATATACGAATTTGATAAGAATAACTGTTTTCCAATGTCCTGTTCCCACCTTTTAAAAAGGACCTATTAAAACTCCTCAACCCCTTAATGTTATCCAAAAATAATTTTCAAATTTAGTGTTAATTTGAGACACTCAGTAGTTGGCTTCATAAAAGATCTATTTAGAGAGGCAAAGATCTCGTCCCCCCATTTCTCAAACACACAAAGTGTCTGTATGAAATCTCTAGAGAAGAACACCATGACTCCCCATTGTGGACCTTGTTGTTGTTGCTGATGTCCTTTAAAGTACAAAATTTTAGCTCTATTGGTTGAGTAATTTGTGAAGATTATATTAGAGGTCAGTGGGGCAGAGCCCCATTTGACATTATTTTATATGCTTTTTTTCTACCGAATTTTATCTTCATCAGTCCAGTAGCATGTGCAAGATTGTTAAAATAAGTATTCTGAAGGTTCGGGGGTGGGGCCCTAAAACACGATCTTAACGGGAATAGGCTTGTGTTTGTTCTGATATATAAAGTATTTTCCTACCAAATTTCAACTAAAAAGGTCCGAACTAATGCTCATAAGATCGCCAGCAATAACAAATTAGGGCAAACAATAAGGGCTAAGCCGGGTACGATTTTGTTTCAAACCTAGCCTTATTGTACATCTGCAGAATAAGGGGAACCACTATACAAAATTTCAACTTCTTAGACATTGTCGTTTTTTAGTTACAGCGATCACAATGCAAGCAAGTGAATGAGTTTGAAAAATATAGATTTAAATAATATGTCCACTCTGTATACTTCTGTTATTTATTACCAGTCTTCACTCAACATTTTAAATGAGAACTACAACAGCTGATTATGGAATAAATATTCTTAAGTTATCAACTAGCTTAGTATAATCAATGCTTTGTCCATAACCATAAGATGGTATCTTGAAAATCCCGTGGTTTGTAGCCCTGAGGTGAATTCAAAGTGTTGAAGTAGCATATAATCTTCTAACGTAGGTGTAGAACACAGAACAAAGTTTCATCTAAATTAGTTCCCCCTTTCCCTATGAAAAGCGAGCAAACACGATCAAACCCGCGCGAAAACACGTTTTTGAGCGGCCTCAATAATTTAAAAAAAGGCGCAAGATTCATCGAAATCAGTGCAACCGTTTTCCCGGGAAAAGCGAACAAAAACACGTCCTTGAGCGGTACTGAAGGACAGACAGACGGACAAAAATTGAGAGAAGACTTGTTTTGGCTCCACTAGGGTGTAAAACGCGAAATTATGCAAAAATGTCATAATTCCAAGCAATGTACGGACAAAACTTTAATTTTTGTATATAGATATCTTCTCTGTATACTTATATAATTGATTACCAATCTTGATTCAAAGTTTTAAATAAGATCTACAACATCTGTTTATAGAATAACTATTCTTAAGTCATCATCTAGTTCAATATAAATAAATATTGCTTTGTGCATAAGAATAACATAGGATCTTTAAAACCCCGTGGGAGAGAGTCCTAAGGTTATCTAAAAAAAAATAATTTAACCTAAAACCTTCTAACGCACATTTAGAACATAGAAACAAAGTATCATCGAAATCAGTGAACCCGTTTCTCTGTGAAAAGCGAAAAAACGTGACCAAAATCTCATAAAATTACGTTTTTTAGCGGCCGCCATTCTTTTTCAAAAAGGCTTATGACAGTTTAGAGTAGCCTAAAACCTTCTCACGCACATATAGAACAAAGAAACAAAGTTTCATCAATGTCAGTGCACCCGTTTTCCCGTGAAAAGCGAACAAAAACCCGTCCTTCAGCGTTACCGACAGACAGGCAGACGGACAGACAGGCAGACAGAAATTGATATAATACTTGTGTTGGCTTTTTTAGGGTGTAAAACGTGAAAATATGCAAAATTTCATAATTCCAAACAATGTACAGACAAAACTCTAATTTTATTTATATGTATTTAGTAAATATAAAGCCATTTATTGGTTAAAATTGGTAAAAGGAAGAAAGTAGGCCTATGTGCCAGTTTCCTGATAAAGTTTATTTTATCGTTCAATTCTCAAATTTTAATGTCAAATATGGAAATAGGATTAGTTATTATTGTTTATTTGATTGACTGATGTAATAACAAATCAGTTTTAAACATGCGTGGTCTTCTGGTCTATATCCATACATACCAACAGTCATGGATATAATCTTAAAAACCACCTTTTTCTTATTCAGGTAACAATTTAAATCGCTATGTCTACTAATAACTCAAATCAAAACATGTTTGCAGAACAATACTTCCTCCATATGCCACGTATAAGGGAAGAAATAAAAACTATGATTAACTGGGAGAACATTAATTCTTAATGAAACAACACGAGTTTGTTTGACAAAACTATTAAGCTTTTTGATAAATGTTTCTTAATTAGTTGTTATAAAACTCATGATTTCATGGTAAAAATTATAATTATTTACATATTTTACAGTTATTTTTAAAGGTTTTTGATTATTTCTATATGACTGCACATAATCTTTTTGCGAAGGACGAATATGATGGTATTCTCTACAGAGTTTAATTACTATCTTTAGTCTAAAATATATTGTAAATTATTCAGTTACATCATCTAAATTATCTACCTTTTTGTTAAATTAGCACATTAATGAAGGCACGATGCACGGTAACAATAAATTGTACCTATACCTAATAATAAGAAACAATAAAAAACTGATTTCTTTGTAGTCTTAATATTACATAAATGAATCAATGGCAGCAATTATAATACAGTATCTACCTTTTTAAAAAATCGCCATGGTCATGGAATCGCAGTGGACAGTTAAAATAAATACTATTACTCTAAAAATAAAAGGCAATTTATAATAACTCGAATTCAAGTATATCATGAGAAACTTTAAGAAATTAAATTACATGATCGTTTATTAATATGCTGGAAAGTTGCAGAAATCCAATATTAATTTACAAATGTTAAGTTTTGTCCACTCAACGATAATTAGGACACGAAATTATTACTACACATTATTTAAACAAAAATGCGTCAAGCACGAGTTATTCTAAATAGCAAACGGGTTTTTAGCAAGATACACCAATGTTCACTCCCTACGTCACAAAATGTCAGGCGGTGTTGTTTTGTTGACGCATCCACATGTGGAAGTGTGGGGGTCAAGGCCGGAAATGGAGCATCGCGCGGTACGTCACGCGTCACGATGTCGGGTTGGGTCACGCGGTCGGCTTCACGCAGGTGACGTGACGCCTCAGTCGCAGACAAGAGCTGAGCACTGGCTAAGAGCGGCTAGCGAACGATAAGGCAAGATGTGACTCATGACATAGTTGCCATATTTACAGCTGCCATAATGATGCCGTGGTGTACAAACTCTATACACGGCAACTTATACGGCAACCGATGGTGGCGCGGCTCTGGCGAGTAAACATGGAACCTTAAACGTATACGATTTTTTACACCAACATCACTATGGCAGCCAATTTTAATTTTCAAAATAAAGCTAAATATGTTTGTTTGTCTTCAGAAATAGTTAGCACTATTAGCATTGTTAGCACTGAGAAATAAAGTGGTAGCCGTATTCGGCTGCCACAACCAGGTGGCTGCCACTTTAAATGCAAAATATCCTATGTATGGCTGCCGTTTTGTTTGCGAGCTGTACATATATATATACACTTATAATTTTACCTTTTTCATTATATTGTACAGACACAAGAATTATAAAGAAACCCACAGAAATAAAGTTGTCAACCTTTGAAAATAAAGCATTAAAACATATTTTTGAACATGTCAAAGAAAATTGATTAAGGAAAATAACACATAATACAGAAATTCAACATCAGTTCAATGGCCAGACATTGAAACGGAGGCAAAAACTAGACGATTAAGGTGGGCAGGTCATGTTGTCAAACGGAGTGAAGTCACCATTATTAAACATTTGGTATGGCAGCCTAGAGGGAAGACGACCCCCAGGAAGACCGAAGAATAGATGGAAGACCCAGATGCTGAGAAATATGAAGACAATGCAGGACACTGAAGCAGATGTTGAAGACCAACAACCTTGGAGGCAGCTTGTTGGCGAGGCCAAATACCAGCTTGGCAATGTTGATAACGAGCTTTGTTGTAACTCTCTTTTTACTTTGATTAAAGCTGACATTCGTACTATGATTAAAGCTGTAATTCTTAGACATATTTGTTATATTTATGACATTCTGGCATTTATTTTGAGTATCAGGGAACGTATTTGTATTAGGGGACGTTCTACAACTTCTCCTTGTATAACTCGTAGGTTTGGATTTTTAATATCAAACCTTCATTATAATATGCACTATTGAACTATTTGTAACTCCTACACAAACCATAATTCCGTAAATGTCAAATCCCTTAATAACATTAAATCTATTTCATGCAGATACAATTTTATTACAACCATGTAAATTGCAATAAATATAAATTAAATAAATGCAATAAATGCAATAAATAATATAAATATGTTAATGAATGAGCACTCAACTGGATTATGTTCGATTATACAATACTGGTATATTTTAACAGACTATATTCCCTTGTACCATGATATAATGCATACTACAACAATGGTTCCTGCACCGTACTATTATCAAACATTACATAAAAAGTAATAACTCATGTTATATTATACACACTCTTAAAATAGATAGAAATAATTAAAAATTAAGGAGGATTTCGTCAAATTAGTTAAACATTAAACATGGCTCTGTGGTTTTAAGATTCTTAGATATCTAAGGGATAAATGTTTGTTAGTTATTAATAAGTTTGCATGGTAATTTACTCTTCCCGCAAGGCATTGCTCAGGATTAGAACTGATACAGTCGAGCCGTCTCGTCACCACCTGGGATTTGTCCAAGGCAACTCTGCGATCATCCTCCAGTTGACAGATCGACACATGGATCGAACAGCCTGCATTAATCAATGTATGTGCCCTTTGACATGACATATTGTATATTATATAAAGAAGTTCAGTCGGATAGGAGCCAATTAAACTGAATGGTTTATTGCAACCCAAATTATTATCTTATTAAAAAGAAAATAGGCGATTTTTGTAACAGGCTTTTACGTGTCAAATCACGATTGATGAGTCTTCTTAAAGCCATTGGTGCCTTATGTGTCTTTTAGGGGATTGGAAGAAGTCCACCTTTAGGGCTCTGTCCACTGGCTTTCAATGTTCCAATGGAAGAATAGAAATAAATGTAATTGAACATTTAACGGCATCTCTTGATACTAATAAACAGTAGAGAAGCAAGGTCAGATGTTTTTGAAAACTGAAGGAATGAACTCAATGAAAACTCAATGAAAATGAACAAAATGGTATATGAGCTTGAAATGCTTAAAATAGAAATAAAATATATTTTTGCTAGAATTTGACCAACGTGATTTGCTAGTTTTACAATTAAAACTGCTGATTCAGTGGAATAGGCAAACCATAAGAGAAGGATCAAATAAAAAATCATAACATCACTTAGTGAAAATTTGATATATGAAAATATTCTATAACGTATGTTCAATATATGATAGATATTTGTTTTTTAGATGACGGAACAAAGTTACAGGTTCCGAATTTTCAGGATATCACATAACAATTTATCGCTATTGAACATCACTGAGAGCGGGGTTTTTTATTGTATACTTGCCAAAGCAATATTTCCTTCCTACCTGTAAACACATGTTATCTCCGGATCCTCATCGCAGACTTCTTTATATTTGTAAAAAGTAAAATATTTCCTAATAACATGTAGCTAATCTCGCATGGATTTCTAGATGAATTTTGGTATGCTATATAGAATGTGACATTAAAAAGGTTTGGATAAATGATTTAAATTTGATTAATATAAAATACATATTGGTATTATCAATATATCCTCACAGGAGCAAGATGTTTGTACAGCGGTTTTCCAGTGGTCTCGAGGCAGGAGCTCGTACCTTTAGTAGTGTAAGCCTTCAGTACCTTGTTATCATAAATGACTTAGAAGATAGAATATCCACACCTAAAGATTTATATTTTGCTGAGTATGTTAATTTGTTCTCAAGAGAAAAATGTGTAGACAGTTTAAATATAATAATGTACTTTGTAATGCAGGATTTTATTTAGTATTTCAATGCAAAAACATTGTTATTAGGTATTGACAAAACTATAAATTAAATTATGGTTAAAAAATAACAGTACAATGTAGTGAAATGTGTAAAGTTACTACACATAAATTTATAAATGAAATTTGTATTTTCAACATTTTTTAATATCTGTGCATGACGTTACTATTATTTATTATACCTTTATTTATGTAATTTTAACTTTAATGAGGTTTGAGTGTATATATAACCTCTAGGCTCCTATATACAGACTCTTGCTACACAAATACTGTGCCTGGAAAGGTATATTTTAATTTTTCTGTGATATAATCTGTTTTATTTATCATATCTAATCTATCTCATACAAAAACAAAATTAGATTCAGACTGAATCTAACTGTAAGTAATGTTATGTTACAAATACATTCATTTTACCGGACTCGGTAGCTCAGAGGTAGAGCGCTGGCTTGGCATGTCAGCTGTGGTCAAACGTAGGTTTGATCCCAGCTGATTGCTGTTGGGAGACCTTTTTACAAGCTGTCACCACTGGCCTATGTGACCAAAGGCGTTTCGGTCCCTTGCTGCCTTTGGGTCGTTGCATAGGCAAATTGGCTATTTATGTTTTAAAAATAAAAACTTATGTGTGTAAAACATTTCTGATTACATATTGGTTCGTTATGTAATATGACATATAACTACTATTTCTAATTATTATTCTCCTGTATCATTTTCATATAGTAATACAAGAAATGTCAAGCAATAGGCTAACCAACCAACTTAAGAAGATTACAAATGAGTTAGCCTAACCACTTAATAGTAGTATGATTTCACAATACTTTATTGTATATAACATCTCTTGGATCCACCTTTAAATTGGTCGCTTATCGCTATTCGCCAAACCTTTTACAAATAACCCTTAACTTACCTTCTACCCATTAAACTTACTTTTGTAGTATGTTAGTTAAAAGTATGTAAACATATAAATGTGTAAAGTATTGGACAACTCAGTAATATATTTTATTATTCAACATAGTACACTCATACATTAATGAGTATAATATTAAAACTAAGCCTGACTCAATCATTCCATATAAAATTTATTTCGTTGCATTTAAAATTGAGAGAATTAAAGTTGTCTATTGGTTACGATTGAATTTCTGGATCTGAAAAAGTTTGAAATTCGTTTAATAAATTATCATAACAACTGCATTCACTAACATTAATAATCTTTCCGATATCACATTTTGTTATAAAAAGATTCCAGCTCGTTGCCACTTGAAACACTTTGAAACTAATAAATGTAATATTGTTTACGTTTATTTTGAATAAATTCGTGTGTAAAACATATAAAAAAGACTACTTTTGTATTTACGAAACATATATATCCACACATGTAATTCAAATGAAGCATTAATATTAAAACAAATACATATTCTGGAAATATTCAATACTATATTAAATATATATTGATTAAAACTAGTGAATGTTTACTTAAGCAATAATAATTGCAAATATTTGACGAAATAAATATTTGATGATGGCACGTTAGTTATAATTAAAAATATATTTTACGATGCCAAAGTATGTAACGTCAATTAAGTAATTATTAATCAGAGAATGTATGGTGGTGCATTTCTTACCCGTGGAAGTATAAAAGCTTACAGTAAACTTGTGGCCTGATTTGTTAAATACATTGATGATCAGGCTAAAACTTCAGATCACTGCAGAACAAAAAGTAATAGGACAGAAATTGACAGGAAACTCGATAATTCCATATTGAAAGTATTTTTCTAGCTAATATATTTCAAATCTAAAACTAAACTGCAAAACTTTAATACAGGATTAACGAATGGCATGGTCCTTAACATTATCCATACTTTATGAACAAAAATATATTATATACAATGTTAGTTTTATTGATTTTTTAGGTGTGACAATCCAAACATGGTTTTATCTCCTGTGAAGTTGTACGTGGTAGTCTCTGGGGATATTTTATGACTTGACGTACTACCGATTGAAACTAAATGTTTTACCATCTTTATTCACTATCCAGTTGTTCATTCCGTCCTAATTAATGTAATTGGAACACATTTCCTTTGACTTTCATAATTAGCTTTGCTGATTATAAGTTAAAATTGAGTATATATAGTAAATAAAATAGAATTTCGAATAAATAAGTCTAGACATTAAACGATTCATAAAGCGTGACAGCGGCGGATGTAGGGTCTTGAGTTTAAAGCCAAAGGCGCAAAGTGAATTTGTCCATCATGAAAAAAGCCTCTCAAGAAAGGCGAGTTCATCAGCTTCAGTGAGATTTAGTAATTAAAAAGGCATCCAACGTCACAAGTAAAGTGTAAAGTTAGGCCTAGGTAAAAATTACGTTTAGGATCATTATTCTGCTATAAAGTGTATATAAATGCAATTAAAAACGTCTGCATGTATGTGAGTCTAGTGTCTAAATATATTTGTATTTTACATAAAAAAATCTCCGTGAGTACAATCTAAATGAGATAAAATAGTTTTTTATATTTAAAATACGTACCGTGTGTATTAAAAATATGCATATAATAAAAAATAATATCCGAAATATGATGTATTTATACAGTATTGTTGTTCACATATAAAATGTTATGGCTATTATCTACTTTTTTTTAAACAATAAATCGTTATGTTTTATGCAAAGTTTATGCTTGGAAATAGATGGGTGCTATGTGCATATATAATGCTTCCTCCTGTTCACCTTCTATCGAAAACTTATTTTCAGTTCTTGATATATTCAACTGTAAGTAAATTACAAACACGCTTAGATTTATTTCAACCACGACGAGATAACAAGCAATTTAGAAGGATGATACGGTAAATTTTATATATTTAGAAGGATTCTTGACTTCATTAATAGTGATTTAAACATAATAATTAACTCAACCTTATCTATTTCATGATATTAATGGTAGTTTGATAGGGAACGGTCGTTGTACTTATAAATCACTAACAGATTATATTGTCTTAGCAAACTTATATTCAATGGCAACCAATATGTCCTCCTTCCAATTTACCACACCTACATAAAATAGTAGTTTATATTATGTAACCTTGTTGTAGAGAAACGTACTAAGCTCAAAAACCGTTTTTAAATCGCAGAACAAATCAATAACAATAGTACGTGGATTTTAACTTAGGAAATTTTTTCTAAAAACACCATTATTTAAATCTATTTTCATATCACTTCCATCCTAATTTATTTCAAGGATTATCATTTATTTATATCATAAAAATGTCTCAGTACATTAATATTTTATTGCATTATAAATGCAAATAAATTAAATCAAAATACAAGGCAACGTCAAAAATCTAATTTCATTTATTTAGGCACACAATGTAACATGTATCTACCAATTGCTAATATTTATATAGTTTAATTGTTTGCATATTAAAGAAGATGCGACAAAATAGTTGACAGTGAACTGCGTTTACTAAGTTAATGAATATTTTAAGTAAAGTTTTATTTGTATCGTCAATGACAATATTATTATTGTTTAGTGTTTGTATACTGTATTGTACAATAATAAGAATGTAATTATTATTAAATTTAATTACCTCACAAGTTTTTCCAAGTGCACTATGCCAGCTCTGACTTGTTTTACATCTTTGTGTTATATCCAGAGATCAAAGAGACAAATCTGAAGTGACATCAAGGTAAGTGCAGTGAACTGGAATACGTTGTTGATGTGATCGGGAACATCAGTTGAGTTGTTCTACCTTAGAAATATTAGGCTTAAGAATTTCTCAAACATTTATTAGTGAATTTCCTTTGGAAAGTGAACTATTAGTATGACCCGCACGGTGAAACTTAAGCCCGGGACCAACATATAAGTTCCTAACGTGACTCCCTGAACACGTTTTGGGGGTTCGTTCAGAATTGTATATATATATATATATGTATATATATATATATGTATATATATGTATATATATATGTATAGACATATATATATATATATATATATATATATATATATATACAGGTATTTGCACTCTAGCGGTCGCATTTTTTGTCCGATTTTCTTCAAATTTGGAAGGGACGTTCTTTCTGCAATCAGTTGGACAAGTTCGTTGGGCAAAATAATCGGAAAACTCTAAACCCCTATTTTGGGGATTAATCTTTCAAATTTCGAGTTTTTGGGCCCAAAAAGGGTCAGAAAAGCCCCGTATGTAAAATTAATGCATGTAAAAAGATGGGAATTAGTGAGGCGAAAGTGTTAAGCCCTCTCTCGTCATTTTAGCATACATATTTATCGAGTTATTAAAGAAAATGTGTTTCAACTAAACATAGTACGTTGTCTTATGGGGATTTTACACTAGAAAAGCCTGTTATTCCTTTGTTAGAGTACTTTTATTTACCCCCAGCAACCTCACGCAAACTTTCTAGGCTGTCTGGACCTTCTCCTAACATTGTAATGCGCAAAATTGTATTCCCAGCTTTGCAGGTAAATGAAACCAGGAGCATCAGAACAGCCAAAAAATCACTGTTTTCTTTATTAGCATGTTACGTGCTGTTACAACTAAACATAATACTAAACTACGTCTCACAACACTACAAAGTATATTTACACTTATACTGTACTTACGTACAAGACGCTAAATATACAACAAATATGTTACAAGACGATCGATTTAAACCAGTCACACCCGTAACTAGTCGAAATCGATCGCCTTGTACCATGTTTTGTGAATATTTATCGTCTTGTATGTAAGTACAGTATAAGTGTATATATAGTTTTTAGTGTTGTGATACGTAGTTTATTTATCCTATTTCATTGGTTAATATAGAAAAATTGTGTTTAGATAAATAAAGTTCATTAAAATAACGATTTGTTATATTAACAAATAATATGATTCAGGACGATACATGTACAAGCTAGTTATAACAAGATGTCCGTTAAAAGATGCATTGGCTTATATTTTAAAGGATTCCGATTATTTACATATAACGGATCACAAACAGTATTGCAAGTTGTTTTTGAAATTCCACTCCGTTTAGCGCCAGTCTGTCTATACGTATTTTTTATGAATAAACTATATCAATATTTTTTATAATGAATTTTATAATTTGTGTTGTATTTTTAGTTGTTAATACTGCTTTTTACATTCTGGATTCAGATACAACTAGGGAAATAAGTTTACTGGCCTGGCCGTAAATATATTTAAGTAAATATTTTCTTCATTAGTTTATATCACCCTAAAAAAAGGTTATTATCTTAATTTATCTGCTATTAATTTTTAAATCTTATCCACACGAACCCAAACATTTATACCTTGCAATTCAATTCGATTTAGGTTCCATACGTACTCTGATTAGTTACAGGCATTTTGTGTTTTAATATTATCAATTTACATCCCGTGTCAGGTACGCTTGTACTATTATTAGTATAAACTATATTAACCGTAACATGGAATTTGACACATGTTTATGTATTCACTATGTGACTATACGTTTTTCTTGAACACTTAATCTGCAGAGACTAAAGAAGCTCCGATTGGTATTCCTAGGGAATTCAATTAACCGAGCGTAACACATGGGCAGAGTCCGTTCGCATCGTGCTCGGAGTGCCTAAACAGTTGTGTCAGCAGTTGGAGTCGTGGAGGCATTTAAAAAGAATGAGTCTTTAGAAATAGGAAGTTATAAACATACTGAAAATCACAAAAGTTACGTGTTTGCTTCATTAAAACTGTAATAAAGTATTATAAAATTCAGGCATTGAATTCATATACTGAGGAAGACATCCCATATATATACGGCCCACCTGTCCCTCTTTTAGTTTTAGCCAAAAATTGAAGCTGACTTAGTTTGATTATGTCACCGACAGAGTGTGCTGCTGTCAACTATTTAATTGAGTTATTTACGTTAGCTTGTAAAAGTTCTCCACCCCAGAAAGCAAGTGATAATAAAATTTTGTTTGCTTCCTGACACACCAGCTGTTGCATTATCCCTTCCTTGAGAGGATAATTAATAGTTAAAAGAAGTATACTCTGTTGGTAATTAGTGTAGTTATCCTTTGAATCCTGGCTCACACAAAAGTAGGGAAAGCTTTTACAATGGCAATGAGAAGTTTACTTCAGTATACATAGTCAATTCAGGTATGTAGTGTAGCTACTAAAACCAATGAACCGATCAGTATATCGACTTCATTTAAACCATTCAAAATATGGTAGTGATTATTTAATTTACTTAAATATGCAGATTATTAGTGACATATTTCACGAAACTCTATGAATAAACTCATATCTAATAGCACGATTCTGCTAACAAGTTTACTTTTAATTATTTTAGTTTTAAAAAGTCATAAGACTTCTTCATTAAATTTCATACATTTATTTATTGTCCTAACTCTATCCAAATTCACACCATTGTAGGAGAAGTACATGTCTACCACGATCGACTAGCTCAATCTGCTAAGAGCTTTCTCTTGTTTCAAATATGACAACCGTCACGAGCCTATCGTTAAGGTTAGCTGTATCAAACTGATATGTGTTAACATTCAAGCCACGATTGGTTTGAACGCCTTTTTATTGCAAAACGTTTTCTCTCACGGTTAAGATCAATATTAAGATTAATCTCCAGTGGGGAGCAGTAATATTGGTTTCATAAACTAATTTAAAATTAAAGACATGTCAGTATTGATAAAATAAAATTACGATTATTATTGGTGCTAAGGCATGCAACGAAACAATTATAAAGTATTGCATTTTTCTTTTAAAGTAAACATAATCAAAAAGTATCAGTTGTTAGGTCTTATAGGGAGGTATCCACAATTATTTCGTCGTTATTAAACATTTTAGTTAAAATCTTAATCCATAGACTAGAATTTAATGGCCTTTATTCCTTATAATAATAATTAATGTGCATTTAATACACTTTGTATCTAGTATATCAATATTTTACCCTTAATTTGTATGTCATTAGAAACACTGTAAATTTAGTCTTGGCTTCTAATTTAGATTTTCTTGTCAATATTTAAGAAGATAAAACAAAATACAGTATGATACAGAATACAATATTGTAAACGTATTTTTGTTTATACTTGTAGACCCTAAGAGAAGAGTGGTCCCTATTGCATTGATGTGACTGGCACTTATGTTTTATGACTGGCACATAAAACAATATCTTACATTTACATTGCAGCCTTGTTAAAGTCTTTATGGCCGTATTTAGAATCCTCGCCACCGCTCATACGTTTAAAGCCATTTGTATTCAGGAAAGCTCAAGGCATTCTAGGGCAACATACGACGAGATGCCCTCCACTTTATATGATTGTATACATTAGTAATGGAATTCTATTCTCTTTCATAATACTCGTGCATTAATTCAAACTGTAAGAAGATGGTAAGAATTGAATCTACGACCTGTTAACTTTTTTGTAAACTTCACACGCATAACGTTTATAACACCACCAATTGAAATGTATCAAAGAAACACAGCCACTGTTTGCTTGTAAGATATATTTTTTACGTGAAATAATATCATAGCTAAATATATATTTATCCTGAACGGTTAAAGCGAAAGGTTTAAATTCCAATAACTCAGCCAACATTGACGAGCGCTCGCCTGAAATTGTTAATCTCAAAAATACTGTTGCTTTTTATGACAGTTTATATAATAAAATACCTTAAAGTAATTGTACTTGTATTGAAGTTTTTTGAGGATATTTTTTAAATTGTAGTAACCTAAATTTGATAATTAAGGATTTATGCAAAATATAAGTTAAATTTAAGTTCAGAAGGAGTTATTGTCACAAAAGAAAAACAGTATTTGTATTGTCTCATAAATTGGTTTCCAGTTCATGTATTTACTAGATACATCATAGATTTTACAGATTAAAATAAATCAATAAACCACATTATATAGATTTTCATACTAGAAAATTTGTTTTCTGGCATTTAACTGTGTTAGGTAGGATCGTGTTGTTACGGTTTTTCTCTGAGGTATTTGAGCCATTACAGTTTTATAAAAAATAAAATTAAAAAATAATTCATTTGCTAAAAGAAAGTATTTAAAGATTATTTATATTCAAAAAGAAAAAGCTAAGCATTGTAAAATATTCCATATTTACATATTTATGTTCATGCAAACAGTTTATCTATATTTTTTGCAAATGATTAAAGAGAATAATTTGACTTGGAATAAAGATTTTAGTAATAATATTTATAGTTTTAAATAAAACGTTATTGTTTTTGATCCATATTACCATATTGTGTAGTTATTTATTCATGTTCCACGTAGTAGCAAAAGTGGCTTTCTAGTGATTCTGAGAAGGATGATACTATTCAGATGCATTAAACAAAGTATTGTGAAGGTGTTTTTAATAACAGTTTCTTTGTTGTTGTCGGAACAATTTCTGACGAGATCGCTTACAAAACCCTACACATGAAGTCAGTTGTTTAGGTGTCTGTCGATCATGTGCCCCTGTCAGTAAACGGATTTGACAAGCACGATTAACATCTAGAGTGAATTTAATGCTTTTTATCGCTAGACAAAGTTTGTCCAAAATTAAAATTATATTTAATACACCTTACCTTAGAAATTTATAACAGCTGTAATTCAAACACTTAAAAGTATATTTTTGCACTAAATTTAAAGATAGGCGGATAGATAAGGGAATTGTATGAAAAATGAAATGGAACATAGTCCCACAACAGCATTCGTTATAAAATTCTACCTTTGCTCTTGAAATTTATTTCATCGCCAAATACAATACAAAACCAATTGTCTTAACGTAAATGTCTTCTGGCAAGTTTGTATTCGTAATATTTTTTTTATTTTGAAGCCGTCTCTGTTACAGTCCCATCGTACTATTAATTGGCAATCAAAAAGTCGACAAGTTGACTAAATATACTGTATCCAATCATACTTCAGGGGACAGACTCCTGTGACTCGTGTGATAGCTGTAGGACTACCACGCACCATTTGCTTTGAAAAATTCATTTGTTTGACCAAATGTCGACTTCAAACTGGCATGGACTACTCTGAAATTAGTACTTGTTTTTTTTACGATAAAATCCTCGTTGCCCCCTATTCTTTTACAACCTTTGAAACAACTGTGAAAAGCTTAATTCAGGAAAGCTTTTAAAAAAATGGTATAAAGTTGTTCTACAATTTTTAGAACAACATACACCTAGTTACTCCTCTGATTTATTCTTTTTTTTGTAATTTAACCATCTTTGATTCTAAAGCATTCGTTTTAAAAACATAAACATATAACAAACTATATAATATATATATAATTTTACAAACTTGTAAGTTATTTTGTTATTAACAAGCCGATTAATTGATTAGTATTTATAAAACATTAATACGTTGATTAGCGTGACTCACTGGTGCTGTTCGCTGTTTTATACTAATCCCATGTCTTTGCGTTTCGCCATTTTCTGGAATATTAAGTAAATTTCAGTCACATTTTAACCACCTGAACCATTACATTTAAGGATCAGAAAAATATAATGATTAAAACATGCCAAATTGAATCTAAATATGATTTTTTACTATAATCACTATTCGTTTTAAAACCTTAAGGCACATAGAGTTTTAATTTAAAAGTAATGTGTACTTGATAAATGATTTATTATTTTTAATACAACCATATATTAAGCATTCTCTGCTTAATCTATGATATAACTTTCAACTTCTAATATAATACAAATACCGAGATAATACTACAACATCGCAAAATACAAATGTCTAAGGTTAAATTAGTATTAAGTACTGTAAAATAAAACGATACTCTCAGCGTTAATAGAAAAAGACAAATGTTTCAAAAGTAGCAAACCGTCTTCCACATCTAAGTATATACTGAATAATTTGTTTTGAAATTTAAGGTTTTGCGGACAAAATTGTAAAGCCAATACAATTTGTCCCTTGATCAGTTGAGGTGAAAGGTTTAAAATTCCAATAACACAGCCAACAGTGAGAAGCGCTCGCCTGGAAGCGCTCTCGTCGAAAGAGTCTGTTGCTCTTTCTGCTATGGACACTACATGGTCGAATTTAGATGAAAAATTTAAAAAATAAAACAATTAAATTTGTGTACATATATTTATTTTATTAGTAGATAAATTAATACGATATTTTTTATTAGAGTTAAAGTTTGTATTACTTTAAGATGTCCTTATAATTTGTTTATTTACTGCTACGTGTTATTTATAAATTTACTTAATTGGTTCAATAACAGTTTTTGAACTGCAATTGTTGTAAATATTATTATAAAGCAGAAATAAGAAAATGTCTCGTACTTAGTGACTGCCTAGAGTCTTAAGGTTATTTTAATTTCCTAGTCACTTGAACTAAGTTTTTAAGTAGTTCTTTCTTCATCATATAGCACTACTTCTTGAGGATTATACTATCCGATTAAAAGAAAAACTGAAATCATATAAACGTATAAAATGGATATTTTAATGATAAATGGTTGCCTATACACAAACCAGTTACAGGGTCTAGTCACAGGGATAACAAATAAATTTAAACATAACTTTATAACGATAAAGGTTGTAACCCTTAAATTAATTGTACAAATATCAGCCAATACCTGAGATAAAAAATATCAATATAATTTATGTGAAAGTCTGTATACATCCGTAACAACATCATTGGGTTTTAAATGTTCACGCTTACCTTATAGATCCACAATGAAATTAAGAATAAGTCAACCCAAGTAGCATTTGTAAAGGCCAAATCAGTTTTAAATAATTTTAACATAATTTTTTTATGGTTTCAAAATTATTATAAAATGATTTTTTTACAAACAAATTTCCTATCTGATCTATTTTATCATATTTTAATTCATTTTAAAATTTATTTTACGATAATTTTGAAATAATTTATAAATCAGTTTTAAATTAATTTTAAATGATTTAAATATTACAAAATTAATATTTACAGAAAAATTACTGTTTATATTTATTTTCACAATCTGACTAATGTAATACGCATGAAAATCACTGAACAAAATTATGAAATATATTTTACGTTTCAAAAATATATAATCGTGACCAAATCGGGTATTGAACCCTCAACCTGTCGATCACTATACACACGCCTTAGCCAACTTGGCCACTTCGCCCCTTATTATATAAAGGTCGGGCTGGCAAGATAAAATAACCAATTGACTACATCCTACGAGGACTTGGTGAAACTATTAGCATTCCTTGTTTGCTTTTTCTGTTGCTGGTAAACACTATAATTTGTAAGGTTGTAGAAACAAAACTTATAATACTCCTTTTTTATATATACAATTTTTGAGCAATATCGTACCCAAAACCAATTTTACACAAATCCTTTGCATGCAACAAATTTTAAAAGGCCCACGAAAGTATTTATTTAGTTTACATAGACTTTCTCGGGATGGGAAATGAAATGTACATTCATATAAGTTTTTTAGGCTGAAAACAAATTACTACATCAACTCATTTTAGGTAAATATAAACAATTGAAACGAATACAGAACTTCTTTGCTAAGCAATCCACGTTTCTCATTAACTTTTAATCACTGAAAAAACAATATTAATAATTTTAAACATTTCATATTCTTAAAAGTTATTTATTTAAACAAATGTTAAAATCATTTGTAAAGGTTTAGTTAGGATTTTCAATTGAGTTAGTAAAAAGTTATTTAATATATTTTTAAAACAATTTATAAACAATTTAAATCAATATTTTAAAGTTATTTTGAATCTAATTTAAAGATATCTTAAAATTGCTTCACAATTATTTAAAATTATTTTGAAACTAATGTTAAACTTATTTTCATTATGATTTCTTCATAATTTTTGATCGACAAAAAATGATTTTAAATGATTTAATATAATGTTAAAAAAGCATACAATTTTTATTTGAAAATAATTTAAAATTATATTAATACAATTTAAAAATTATTTTAAAATATTGTTTCTACTATTTTTAACGAGTTTTGTAAAATTTATTTAAAATAATATTAAAACTGATATGTAAATGATTTTAATATATGTTTTCAAAATTATTTTTAATCAATTGTAAACCCATATCACAATTATATTAAAATAATTTTAACTCGTTTTAAACAAAAACTAATTTCAAAACCATTTGAAATTATTTTGAAAATATTACAAATTATTTCTATGCTACTTGGGAACTCTCAATTCAAAATTATTTTTTGCTCTAACCAACTGGTCTTGATATTCCTATATTAACCATTACGCATCAAATACAACACAATGGTGGATTTTGTAGTATTTTAGGTAAAACATCATAAAGGTTATAGAGGCTAGCTCCCGTTCCAAACATCCTAAGGGACTCTAGGGATGTCTTGGTTTTATAATGTCAATCTTTATTAGATATTACCCAACCGATTGGATTAGCAGCAAGAGATGATAGAGTGCGTGTCAATGGAGGTCCGGAAAAGCGTTTGATGCTCTTTAAGGCTCCGAGTAATGAGAAAATCCCTTAACGAGATCGCTTTACATCAAACAAGGTGAACCGTTCGTATTGAGTCTCTATCTACTAATTGATTACCATGACGCTTCAAACACCTAATTATGTCATACATTTAGCTATAATATGTTTCTTGATATAAAGCTGGTATATCCTACATATGTAAAGTATACAAGTGTATAGTTGTTATATTATTTTAAACCTTAAATCAGAAAAGTGTTATTCTTAAGCGATTCCTTATCTGACCGAAGAAAAGTTCTACTGAACTTCATCTGAAGCTTCTGAACTCGTTAGTAGTTTAGCTGCAATTATTTCAAGTAAGGGAACTATTTTGAGTTTAATGTGAAAAAGAGTAAATTTAATTAAATAAAGTTTCAAAATTGGACACCACAAATAATTTATGATAATAATTATTAATTACTTTTTAAATATAAAATAGTTATAAACGAGTAACAAATATATTAATGTTTTAGAGTGCGTTGCACGAGTGAAAAACCAGGCCGTCGATAAGCCCTATATTAAAATTAACATAAGTCTTTTGGACTGGTTTTTCACTTGATTGTTTATGGTTGACAAATGTACTGTTGTTAAAAATGTGTTATACAATGATAGACTTTCACAGACAAATTATGTAAATTTGCAGACTTTTTTTAATGCTAGTTGTAGAGGGACAAAACAGGATTGGAATTGCCATTATTTCTTGAATCTCAGCGACGTGACTTAATAAGCCGGAACAACGAGATCCCAGTAGTATTGATTGTATCTTTTTAGAATAATAATCAATGCAATATTTAATTCTGTAGGGTATAAATGTGTACTCAATAAGTTTTACGTAAAATAATAATTGGATGGGGTAACATAATTATTCACTAATTTTTTATCATTTAAAGTTGAGGTTATTTAAAGTTACTGTGCATTGAAATCTGCGTTACAAGTATAAAACATACATAAAATATACTTAATAAAACATATGCCATTGAACTTTAAGATGTCAACGTAAAAATAAGCTGACGAGTTTAAAAATTTAGATCTGAGGAGAGTCATACAGTATAACACATTTTGTATGCAATTAGTTTTAGCTGAGCTTGCAAAAAAATGTAGAATTTAAATATCCCAAAAAATTGAAATTGACTGATGGGGTATCAGATCAAAGCTAAGGTATAGTAGCCATACCCTGAAACGAGGTCGGTGTATGCGGATGAAAACTTAGTATAACATCTTTATTACACGAGTGAGTTGTCATCATCACATTGCGTGTCCTCACGAGAAACGCGAGTTTGTTTCTCCGATGTTGGTAATTTGGGTATAACTGTTCCAAACTTACTTTATAATGCAATAGCATATCTCGTTATTTTTATCTTGAAAAATTATTACAATTTAGCTATGACGAAATAACTAGAATTTTTAAAATTAAATGAATAGTAAATTGTATATTACTACTGTATTGATTGCAACTTTTGATGCAATACAAGTTTTAGATTATTATTGCAATATAAAAATCATTTAAAAAAATAATACCTATCTCGATTTTAGTTTTCGTAATATAATTTAATTTTACGGTCTAGAGAGTCATTTACAACTCCATTTTATTAATTCATTTTAAAATATAAAACAGATATACCTACATGATCATCATTAAATAATGACAACAAGCTACGTACGTAATAGTATAATAGTAAAATCTATAGTTTTTATAACGAAAAGGTGACAACAAATATTTAATTAATCAATTTTAATTTTTAACGTTGTACGAGCCACCCAAGCGCCAGTCATGTTTATTACTGATCGATGTTATTTTTTTATTTAGAAAGTATTAGAAATGTAATTTAATTAATTAAATTCTGTTTTTAAACTAGGTAACTGTTTACGTTAGTTCCTCTGAAAAAATGAATGTGTCAAAATAGCAAATATTGGTTGTTTTTTCACCTCAAATTAAACCTAACTTTGACTCACAGCCAGTTAAACTGTATATTTACAAGAATGGTCTTTACTTTTACAAAATTATTTGGACTAATAAACAATAGATTGGATTGTTTTCTAAAGATTATAAATTTATTGGTTCGGTTGAAATTACAAACGGGATGCAATTAAGGGATCATTTGGCCTACAAACGATCGGTTCCCAGAACCATTACAGCCCAGAAATAACCCGCGTCAGATGCCGCCATGTTTATTGCCAGACCAGGATCGTTTGTTATTGATACCCAATTATCTAGCATTGGGAAGCAGTTAAATCCAACCATATCTTACAGAACCTACATGCGAGCCACGCTGGTCGTGAACAACTACTGCATAAATAACTTCCCATGGAACTGATGGGTCTGATAAATGGGTTTATAAAGTATAAAGATACAGCATATACCATCTGATTAAAGAAACAAATATTGTATGTTTTAATCAACCCAAACAGGCAAAGTTGTAGTTGTAAAAATTACTTATAATTATTTTTCAAATAATAATGTACATACATTACATTTAAGGGTCAGTCCGTATTGTGATAACTTCACCTTTAACTTAACATAATTACTTAACATTTAGCAGATTTAAAATTAAGTACGGAATTAATTTAAAATAAGTAAAAGCAAAACCGTCCAGAATATATTATTTTGTATTAAATTTACGGAATTTTGTTACATTCTCTTTACAAAAATCGAGCTACACTCAACAAGCAAACAGGTTTACAGCGTCATTAATTTTCTCTTACATTTGTACCTGTGCTCCAAATATCACAATTTACTAATCATATTAAACATCAGTTTGGGGGTAGTTATCATTTATTGTATAACTACAGATTTTACATCGTCCATGTTTCCTACAATCTTCATGGTAAGACCTTTTATTTCCTAAAGAAGTAATTAGTGAATCTATATATACTGTAATATATTTTAGCAAATTAACAGTTTTAACTTTACGAGACTCTTGATAGTAACTTCCACAACCTCTAATTGTGTTGTTTTTACATTGTTACATTTACATTATTTTACTCTCATATAAGAACTCAGTGCTATGCTTGTTATAACAAGTTGTCTATAGTAATTTTGTTTAAAAGTTATTATACTTTGAGCTACCTATATTATTTAAATAATTTATTGATTTCTGTTTGGCGATATTAGGCCTATAAAACTATTAATTATCTAACATGTTTGGTATTGATCGAAATCTCAAAAACTCAAAATTCATCTTTTGGAGTATTTTAAATCATCCACCTTCAGGGCTCCACCCCACGGGATTTTAAAGTTCCAATGTCACTTTTACGCTGTTATATTTTATTTAGTTAAAAGTAATGAATATATTGTAAACATTTTAATACATCTGACCCTTTCAGATGCCTACAAGATCCCCGAACAGAAAAGAAAGAAAGAAAGAAAGAAAGTATTTATTTCTATTTAAGTACATAACATAACATTGAATTCACTTATTACATAAATAAATAACAAATCAATAAACAACAAATGATCCAACATAGAGTCTTAACCTAAAAAAACAAAGATAATTAAGTGCAAGTTAATAAGTAAACAAAGTACCTAAACAGAAATTAGGTCCCCCAAAGGCGAACCTGTGTCGGGGTGACAATCATTTTAATAAGAAAGGGATGCAGGCTGGTGCATTACAAAAACTGAATTAACAAAGTAACAGTAATGACAATAAATAAAAAGTGCTAACTATCGTAATAAAGAAACATACATCGTACAAATAATAAACAGTATCAGGCATAATGACATAATACCGAACAATTTTAACAAACTAACTTTACCTGGCCAAAGCTCTATACTCAAACATTGAATTCAAAAAGAATATTTATATCTGGAATATCAAATAACCAAATAATTATTAATTTTTGAAGCTTCTTTAAACTAAAACAATTCCTTATGTCATTTGGTATTTTACTGAACAAAGTTGGACCAATGTATTCAAAAGAATGTCTAGAAAATTCTAACCTAGGCAATGGTATAAAGAATGAGTTCGATCGTTGGTGTCTTAATTCATAACCTCTTTGAATTGAAATCCATTTTTGAGATTTAATAAAAAAAGTGCTTACTATTCTAAAAACGTATAAGTGTTTTAAGGGGAGTGAAAAGGGGAAAAGTGTGAAAATGGGAAACCAGGTTGTTATATGTAAGGTTAGTTAGAGTTATTATAATATATCATACATCATTCGTTATATCATACATTACCCTTAAAGTAGTGCATTATGATTTTGAAATTGTTAATAATTTCCAATATTTAGGAGTAACTAGCTGAGTACCCGTCCTTCGTATTGTATATAAATGGTAGATTAACTAAAGCAAATAACAATCCACATTATTTTACAATATTAAAATTACATTTTACACGTTTAATGTACAATTAAATCAAAGTTAACGAAATATACTGGCAGATAGTTCGGTTCCTTTTGCTAAGTCGAGGAACTCTGTCGGGTAGTAAACGGCGTGTGGTTTTTGACTTCAAATCGGTACACGTAACACTTTGGATTCACTTTTATAAATAAAAGAACTCAAGTAAAAAAAATAAAGAATATCGGGGAGGGGGAGAGGGGGCATAAATATTAAATCCGTGGGGGGAGCAAAATATTATATCGGGGGGGGGGGCAAAAATAGAAACCGGGGGGAGGATAAAAATATAAAATGGGGGCACAAATTTAAAATGGAGGGGTGGCATAAAATAAAATTATAAAATCGAAGAGGGGGGAGAAAAAAATAAAATTGGGGTTGGGGCAAAAATAATAATGGGGGAGAGCAAAAATATAGAATCGGGGGGGCAAAAATAAAAATCGTGGGGGGAAGCAAATATATAGAATTGGGGGGCAAAAATATAAAATGGAGAGGGAACAACATAAAATAAAAAAATAAAATCGAAGAGGCGGCGCAGCAAAATATAAAATTCGGGGTGGGGCAAAAATAAAATGGAGGGAGCAAAAATATAAAATGGGGGGCAAAAAATTATAATATGGGGGGGGCGAAAATATAAAATTGTGGGGGAACAAAATATAAAATCGGGGGGCAAACAATATAAAATCGGTGGGGGGCAAAACATATAAAGTCGGGGGGGGGGCAAAAATATAAAATGGGGGGACATAAAAATATAAAATCGAAGAGGGGGGATTAAAATATAAAATCGGGGGTGGGGCGAATATAAAAATCTGGGGGAAGCAAAAATATAAAATCGGGGTGGTATAGGAAGTATCGGTAAAAATTTTTGTTTGTGCAAATACGAATAAGCCACAACCAGATGAATCCACATTAATATTTGTTCATTAATATTAATTAATAGCTAGCTGACAGACCCGTTCTTCGCACAGGGCCTTTCTATACCCGTTCTTTAGTCAATGCAATTTGCATTTTAGTTAGCTTGAAACAGCTGCTCTTGCTTCTGCTCTTTATAGCTGGCAAATGGAAGTATCCACAGCTGTTCACATTACAGTTTCTGAATGTTTACTTTATTCTGAAATGTAAACATTGAAACTTAGGACGTTCACGGGGCGTAGCCCGAGGGGATTTTTAGGAAGTGGATAGGCCTATGTGTTGCAAGGGTTCAAGATCTACCTATGTGTAAAGTTTCAGTCCAGTCGGTTCAGTAGTTTTTGCGCTCACCCGGAACATCAAACAGACAGACAGACAGAAACCACCTCTTCTTTATAATATTATAGAATAGAATGTGAATAAGCAGAATATTGAGGATGTATAAATACAAAGTAGAAAAAACTGACGTTACAGGAGGTTTGTAAACTTTAAACAAAACTCTGTCTAAATTACTTTCACATTCTACTTCACATTATACAATGTTAAAGTTATACAAAATTATAATTTTACTTATTTTGTTATATTGTACACAAACAAAAATTCTAAATAAAAACACAGAAAGAAATTTGTTAACCCTTGAAAATAAAGTATCAAGAAAAATATTTGGCCCAGTGAAATAGGACGGATTATGGAGACTAAAACATAATAGAGAAACTCGATATCAGGTTAGTGCACCAGACATTGTAGCAGAGCCAAAAACTAGACGAACTTAGAGGGAAGACGACTCCCAGGAAGACCGAAGAAGAGATGGAAGAACCAGATGCTGAGAGATATGAAGACGATGCAGGACATTGAAGCATATGTTGAAGACCAACAACCTTGGAGGCAGCTTGTTGGCGAGGCCAAATACCGGCTTGGCTTTACAATAACAATGGTTCATGATCGCTTCTCACTACAACCTCTCTCGTATACTTAACGAGAAGCAACACTACAGTTTTTAATTTGTTTCAAACATGACAACGTCTCATTTGATATGTTTATTTATTAACATCCCTTTTATTAAACATCTATATCCAGGTCAATATAAAACTTAAAAGGAGTTGGTTCTAGTTTATAAGTATGAGAAGGAGTGAATATTGTCTATCAATAGTGCGACTACAACGTTATGATTAAGAAGAGATTTCAGTTGTAACATTTATGTTTTGGATGTTTCACACATCAAAGAAGATGTAATTTCCACTGGATTAGTGTATTCTACTAGAATATTGAACACTGCCAGTACTCCTGAATAGGCCAATCACCGGACTGTAGGCAGGCAAAATTGAATTTAGTTATTGTCTTTCTGCTCAAATTTCTAATAGTTCTTGTGGACACTGCAGTAGCTTATGATATGAGATTTCCCTCGGTTGGTCGCATGGTTATATGGTAAATACTGTTTTAATCACGTTATTAACAAATCATGGTTTATTCTTCTTGAATAAATGCACTTTATAAAATGGCGAAAACATGTACATTAATTCTTCATAAAATAAAATACCGTTTACTATATCAGTAAATAAGAACAGTCTTACTTGGTGTATAATGACTTTATGGGGCTGATTCCCGGCTATAAGATTGGCTGCCGTACTTGGAATTGGAAAACTGTGCTTGGAACTCGTCTGCAATAATTAAACAAAAGAAATAATAACAGGTAACTTAAATTATCTTATATTTTATACATTTGCTGCAAACAGAATTATTTATGATGAGATTTTACGGTCTATTAACATTTTGCAAACATGTGCTTTTCCATCCAAATGAAACACGTAAATTGAATATTTAATATTTGGCAATTACAAAATAATTATTTGATCCTCATCTGAAATAGTTACATACAATAATAGATAAAATCATGGCAATCAATATTATTTACAATACAATGCATATAAAACATTTTTATAATGTTTACTATGTCATCGAGTATACAGTTTGGTTTGAGAATCAGCCAACTAGTGAATAAATTAAGCTAATTACAACTAAACTCAGACTTAATTGAAAGCTGTTGTCCAGTTATGCCAACCAGAAATGAAGTTCTATAATTGGTGAGTCTAATGATCATGACTTATATTATACATTATACATCGAGAAATTCATTTAGTTTTTAAAATAATTTAAATATAATAACATTATTACGATTACTTCAGTTAAAAATATTTAAAGAACCTTAAAGTTAAAAATATTTTTACTGAAACTAGTCCAGATACGTTTAGTCAGTTGTAGGTAGATCTGGTTCGTTGATAGGATTTAACAAAGTTTCAATTAGTTACTTTATTCCATGAGAAGTGGAAGCAATAATATAATTGTTCAAATTTGACATATTTAGTTTTTATCGTTAATTTTTAAATGATATGATTCAGGTGTTATACAACACATAATACACATAATACATATAAAACCAAAATCTTTCCGTTTCCTTCATTTCAACAACAGAAGATACATGATAAACCTTAAAATGCAATAATATTGGAATACAAATTAAAAAATAAAATAATAAAAATAAAATTAAAATTGGAATAACTAAAAAATGTGTACAAAATCGGAATACAAAAATAGTATATGTAGTATAATAGTAGATTTATATTTTAGTTGAAAATATGGTTTCCCAATGAAGATCCATGAATGAAACTATTAACATCAGTTGGCCATTGCAACTTAACCAACATATTGTTTATCACGATATGAAGTTTTAATGTTAAATATAAATTACCCCCGTCACAGCAAACCTGCATACTAAGCGAATTTCTAATGGAGATATAAATGTCTTAATACTACAAAAAGCCACTTACCAAGTTACATAAAAATATATTCACAAATAAGCGATATATAAAATTTTAATTATTCTCCATAAGAATACCATTGGGACTGATTACGCAGGTTTGCTGCAACAAGGAACACAAAAACTGGGTTTTATGCTAATATCAATATAACTCAAATAGGTGAAGTCGTATACCAGTGTTTATGAATTTATATTCATAATTAAGGTAGACAGAGCATTAATTATTCTCCATAAGAATAACATGGGGACTGAGTACGCAGGTTTGCTGCTACGGGAGCCTTTGGCAAATAACTTTTTTTTAGCAAATATCAATAGACCACAACAAGATGAAGCTGTATACCAAGTTTCGTCAGTATATGTTCATAAATGGGTGAGATAAAAAATGTCTTTTCCTTCATAAGAATAACATTAGACAACGTACTGGGCTTAGCACTTTCAATATCTTGCTAACCAGTTGACATAGAGGAATGATCAAAATACCAAATTGTGTTTTTTAGGCTGAATCTAATGGTGAAAACTAAAATTTGACTAATTCAAAAATTATATGTAAAAAATTCCAAAACCCCATTTTTGGGGTACAAAACCCCTCCAAAATACCCCTTTGGATAGAGCGATCTGGCTGGTTTTCGAAATTAAAGTCATAAATTTTACTTTACACGTTTATACCAAGTTTCATCAAAATCGGATCATTTTTACGAGAGTTAACGTGCCTACGGACACACATATATATATATATATATATATATATATATATATATATATATATATATAGCTATAATATCTATAATATATATATTCTTCCCTATAAAAATTCGCTAAAAATACATTAAGCTGCCTTTTTTTACTTATTTATTTATTAACTCCTTAGCTTTAGACATACATTTATTATATTGCAAATAATATTACACTTTCAGATATAAATAAATTACACATGGATCATTTAATAAGTTTTCTCATGACAACATGTTCTTTATACTATTGGATACAAGGTAATTACGTTTATTTTTCAACAGTATAAAAGCTACTGTTGAAAGGTCTACTGTACATCCTAGGTCAATCAACTCTGTAAGATTAAACAAAATTAGAAATAACAAATTGTCCCTAGTTACAAATAACAGAGGAAGGGGAATAAGCGTGATGGATTTGTTTGCTTAAGGAAGAACTAATTATACATAAAACATCCTATCATTTGGAGGTCCAGCATAAATTTTTTAACTGATCAAGCAGACTCACTTTCTCTGGTCGAAGCTCGGTCCCATCGTGCGTATTCATTAAGTTTAATAGAACGATGCATATATTACTTTGATAGTGACCGTTGTATCAGTGTCAACAACACAATGTTTGGAACATGCTTATTAAAAAGATTTTTAAAACAACAGATCTTGAAAATTCTGACGGTAATGGGCCGTTTTAATCAGTCTAATGAAGGGTGAATATCAAGCTCTTGCAAGAGGTCATTGAAAATTAATGTTTCCATTATAATACTGTATCTAGAGGTAAATATTAGTGACTTTTAACTAACTTACTCCATTACATATTACAGTGTTTTTTTTAAATTAGGTGCTGGTTGAAGTGAAATATTTCTGCTAAAGTTTAAGCTGTAATGTACTCAATATATTTAAATAGCAATAAGAATTTATTTTATAAATTTATTTACGAGAAATATATGTAAACATTTAACATGTTAAACCAAAAAAAATTGTGAAACATGTCTATAACGTGTCAATCATGATAAATCTGTCTTGTTTATGATTAGATATGTTTAATTTCATTGGCCAAAGTTCTCCGTCTCTTTCATAAACGGCAAATCATACGTTGATGTTTATATTACATTTATAGACTTAACATGTAGTTGAAAAATGTATCTATAATCAAATATATATTTTATTTGAGTATAAAGTCACGAATTTACCGTTATTTTCACATAGTTAATTTGCAGTAAGTTTGAAAATTTAAAGAAAGAGATTTCTTGATAAATTAAACATGTAAGGAACTAAGTGCAGATTGAGCCCCCTTCGTCAAATCGCTTGATTATAACAATATTGATATATATGACAATATTGTTGTACTAATATCCATAGGTATGCCAACCGTCCAACAGTAATTTTGGTATGACGCTGCTTGCAATTTTGGTAGTTATAATTGTCCGTGGTCATGAAATGGACTCAAATTACTATAAGGTTCACCAATGTAGTTAATGATGGAAAGCAACAGTCGATTAATCTTCATGTAGGCGGAGTGAGTGTGTATTAATTTATTACACTAGTAACAATACGGTGTCAACGGTAGTCAAATAGACAATAGAATAGGGCCATAAGTTCTATAAGCACATAAGAGTCCTTAAATCTTAATATTTTATTCCGGAAGCGAACTGGTCCCCACGAAATATTTTAAGCTAGGAAGAAGTTAAGATAGCTTCTGATGATTCATTTTAAAACATAAAGGCCAAGGGAATTAGATTAAGTAAAGTTGTTTTAAATTCCCTGGTATATTTGGTTAAGGTATTTTAATTTATAAGGTCCATAGTTTTACATTTAAATTACAAGTAAAGTCAATAAAAAGGATAAAGTTAACGAGCTATAGGATTTTGGTAACAGATTTCTCATGTACAAAACTACTTATAACGGGTAAACAAATATTATTACAAACTAAAATAATTGTTAAAATTAAGTAAGTATAACTATTTATATTTACAGAACTCTTATTTTCAATCCATTACAAATATTTGTATTACTTTAAAGTGTGCTTCATCGGTGCAACCTCTGTCAACCTTCTGAACCAGGGTCCAACTACAAATATAAGAGACAAGTGAGAAACGCTGTGGTGAATCTGTGTAAAGACATAACAGTAGATGTAAAGAGGGGCAACTGCAACCTTAATGACGGAGGTCGAGTCACGTGACTAGATTAAATTCTTGGAAATCCCCAAACCTAACCTAAGCCATGTTTTACTCTCAAAACGAGCGTTTTCATGGCTTTATTGACAATAACAACATGAAAATAAAAATACCCCCGTCGCAGCAAACCTGCGGACTCAGCGAATTTCCAATGCATAATATTTGTCTGAATTCCACATAAAGCCGCAAACCAAGTTTCATAAAAATATATTCACATATAAGCGATTTTAATTATTCTCCATAAGAATAACATTGGTAATGAGTATGTAGGTTTGCTGAAACAAGGAACAGAAACAATTGGTTTTTATGCAAATATAAATATAATTTAACTAGGCGAAGCCACATACTAAGTTCCATCGATATTCAATCATAAATAAGCGATATATGACATTCTAGTTATTCTCCATAAGAATAACATAGGGGCTGAGAAAGCAGGTTTGCTGCAACGAGGAACAGAAAAATGGGTTTTTATATAATTATCAATATAACTCAACCAAGTGAAGCTACATACCAAGTTTTATTAATTTATGTTCATAATTAAGGGAGTCAGTACGTTTTACTTATTCTCCATAACAATAACATGGGGGCTGAATACTAAGGTTTGCTGCTACGGGAATAATCAACAAAAAATAAATTTTTTGTGCAAATATCAATATACCAGTACTACTTGAAGCCACATACCAAGTTTCATCAACATACATTTATAAATAATCGAGATATCAAATTTTATTTATTCTCCATAAGGATAACATTGGACAACGTACTGTGTTTAGCACTTCGAATATCTCTGCAACGGTTGGGCGTAGAATCACAATTTAAACACCAAAATGATTGTTTTGTGGAACTGAACATATTGGTAAAAGCAAATGTAAAGTTTACATTAAAATAAACTGAGGAAAAGCCAAAAACCTTTTTCCCATAAGATTAACATGGGAGATTTTATGAGCAGGTTTTTTTTTATTTTCTCCGCAACCACTTAACCTAGGTTAATAATTAAAAATACTAAATTATTTGTTTTTTTAAGCTCTATAACATGGTCGAAACCAAAATTAATTTTTCTAAAATTTTAGGGTGAAAAATGCAATAAACTGATTTTTGGAAAATTTAAAACCCCCATAAACCCCCCTTCCCATGGTCCGATTTTTCTAAGTTTTCGAACTTTAAGTCATGAATGTTATTTTACACATTTGAGCCAAATTTCATCAAAATCGGACGTTTTTTACTCAAGTTATCGTGTTAACGGACACATATATATGTATATATATAGATATATATATACATATATATAAATTTGAACGAATAGTGTTTTTGGCATCTGGGGATCTCAAAACAAAAAGTTATCATGGTCTCGGGCTTAAGTCTTACCATGAGACCTACGGTAATAGCTTCTTCCCTATAGGGGAAATTCGCTAATACAAAAATTAAAAAGCAATATTTAAGTAAAAATTATGTTTTAACATTTGCTGTGTTGACTCACAGAGTTTGACCGCCCGGGAGCCTGTTATCTCGCGCCACTCGCCGTTATAATTTGCTTGCGGGCATAGGTCAATGTCGCGGTGATATCAAAGTCATTGTTGCCAGCGTTTAGAAATCCCATTGTTGCTGTCTTCCATTATTATCTCTTATTCTATACGATATTAAGTTTTGCAACAAAATCAATTTTATAGATCAATGTTTAAAAATAATATTACGAGTATAGTTGTTTGCAATTCAATTGAGGATGTACGAGTGGTATACGAGGCCAAAGGTGACATTTCTCGCGAAAATGCCCTTGAAACTACGTTTTATCATTATTCAAACGTTATTTTTATTTTAAATAATTTGTGTTATAAATTTGATATGTTAAAATTAAATTTTAAGAACAAATGACTAAGAAATATGCTCTTGAAATGAGGTTTTATTCTTTAAGTTATCACCAAACATTAATAAAACAGGACTTTTCACGTAAAAATTTAATTTGGTTTTAATTAAATTTGATAGTTTTAATTCAATAATAGTTTCTGTCTCGGGCATGTTACCTCACGCCACGCGCCGTTATCATTCGGCTGCGGCCAGAGGTCAATGTTGCGGCACTTCTAATACTCGCATTTAACAGTTTATACAAGTCCAATACAAAAATTAGAATTAAATTAAATGAAAAAATAAAAATTTTAACTTGATCCCCCGGTAAACGTTCTCTCGCCTCTACCTTCATCATAAAAGTGTGAAGCTTGAATTACTTGCTTAACTTGGTCTTTATTAGGGTGTTTAAGGTTTTTCACCTACAAATTTATAACAGCCAATCGACAACGCACAACACACACACACACACACACCGTCAGACGGATCACTCCGTACAACGAACATAGTTACCGAGCGTCTTAAGATGGTGACGTACGTCGACGATGGTCGATATACCGTGACTTGCGTTCGCGTAAGGTAAACCCAAAGAGTATACTATAACCAAACCAGTACTATAACCAAATCAGTTTATCTTATGTAAGGTAAACCAAAACAGTATACTGTAACCAACATACCCCCGTTGCAGCAAACCTGCATACTCAGCAAATTTCCTATGGATATATAAATGTCTTAATACTACATAAAGCCACTGACCAAGTTTCATAAAAATATATTCACAAATAAGCGGTATATACAATTTTAATGATTCTCCACATTTATGTATTTCCATATATATGAGTTTTAACGAATGGGGTTTTTGGGGTCTGGGGACCTTAAAACGAAAAGTTATCATGGTCTCGGGGCTAGGTCTTACCATGCCGACTACGGTAATAGCTTCTTCCCTATAGGGGAAATTCGCTAACAGTAGGGGTGCGATTCACGCTCTCCTTTGAATTACTAATATCACTTAAACATATGTATTATCAACATCAAAAATATAAATGTTTAATCAAACTTGCCTATAAATCAGACCCGATAAATCGCCGGGTCGTGGATTATGCATTTTTAGGATGTTTAAAGTATTTTACCTACAAATATATAATGGTCATTGACAACGCACGTCACGAACGTCGTCAGATCGAATCAAACCGTACAACGAACGTGGTAACGTGGTGGTACCGAGCGTCAACGATGGTCGTTATACCGTGAGTTGCGTTAGTGTCGTACGGACTCACTTTATAACGAATTGTTTGACACACGTCCAGACCATCATTAATATAACTGATTAAACTTGTAATTTCCAATTATATTTATGAAAGGTGAAGTATAAGTTCGTTAAAAATATAAAAATAAAAATTTAAAAATCTATATTTAGACATGGGGAAAAGAAGTTTTAGTGATAACGATATACTCAATACATTAGATAAAAAACAGAATATTGGTGAAAAAATATGGCCTAAGAAAATGACACCCACAGTGGCTAAAGGAATTTAAAAATTGCATGAGCTGTAGCGTGAGGACAGTGAGATAACTCAAAAACAACAAGCAGAAGAGAGGGCAGAGTTTTTCAGAAAACACCCTGCTTCAATACCCGTAAAACGTAAAAACGAAATGATTATTTTACCTTTACACGATAACAAACCTTTGGCAGTGGAAGAAGCAAACCGATTATATAAATTACAAGACAAGCTAATAGCCGAAGCTAAAGAATATCGTGCTCGAGAATTCAACGAGAAACAATAGATCGAAAGGCAACACGAACCAGTTGTCAATGCGTTGGAAAAACTGACAAATGAATTTAAAAAGAAAGAGGAAGAGATAAATGCGAAGTAAACAGAATAGACCGATATTATTTAGACCGCATGCGATGAGGACACCCAGTAATAAAGTCTTTGAAAAAGTTCAATGATACCGGTAAATGATGCAAATTTACCAGAACAAGACGTTTTCGAAAAAGATAAAATGACTCCGGAACAGAATTTACCGCAACAAAAGTGCATTTTTGAAGAGGAAACGATAGTACAGGCCACTAGCACATCTCTGCCCGATAAGGATGATGATATGCGTTTCGATAAATCCATTCAACCTATCGTTGAAAGAAGTGGAGCCGAGGTGGGTTCATTGGTGAGAATATATTTATCTAGAGCTAACGATGGACTATTTGGTCTAAACTATGATACGGTATTGGAGAGCGAAAACTCAAAGTGGGAAATTCCGGTGTCACTATTACAAATGATGATATAATTATTGACAAGATGAACCAAAAATATACCGGTACTCCAGGTCTATGGAGACTTTTAACACAGTCTGGAGATGTCGGGAGTGAACAATATACGAAAAGTAATAGAGATTCTTCTAAAACAATTTTAATCTACTCTGGTGCGATATTTCAAAGCAACGATCCATCGTCCGGACGTCCCAAATCCAGTCAAGGGTTTGAGTGGATAAAAGTGACTAACTATTTGCACTCGTATGTCCACACTCAGTCGACAGTGCGGCGTCCAGAGTTTGAAAATAATTTTAAAACAGTTGTTTCATAGTGGTTGCTAGGTAACCTAAAAATAATTATTTTATTTTTGTTTTGTTTTGGTTTAGAGGTTTCCTGGGTTAGGAATAAAATTAGTACATTTGTTATGCGATTTTTGTCTTTCATTTCACTACATTTGGTGACCCCGACGTGATTAAACGATGGTTCTTACTCGCGAGGGACGTCGACAAGCGGCCGAGGAACAACAACCGCAACAGCAGCCGCAGCAAAATAACGACCATCAACAGCCACCGATTCAAAAGCCACAGGACGACGCCGGCAACATCACTCACCTTCACGAAGCTTTGCAAGGGTTGTTCGCTATCACACAACAACAACAAGCCGCCATCACCCATCTGCAGCAAAATATTGTTCAGCTACATCCACAAAATCGTGCTACCATAAAGTTGCCCCCGTTTTTTACCAACGACCCATGGCTGTGGTTTGCTCAGGTAGAAACCAGTCATTGTGAAACTGTTCCGGTTTCACAATGTAGTCGACGAAGTCTACAAATTCACCTATATCATCGGTCAGCTTGACGCGCAAGGGGCACAGGAGATCGCGGAAATCATTCGGACACCACCCGCAGACGCACTGTACACGACTCTTAAGGATGAACTCATCAGACGCGTCAGTGTATCCGAGCAGCAGCGTGTCCGTCAACTATTAACCGGTGAGGAACTTGGAGATCGCACACCGTCACAGTTCCTCCGCCATCTCCGCTCTTTATCCGGTGCTTTGCCTGACTTCATTTTGCGTACGCTTTGGACATAGCGTTTACCCTCACATGTCCAGGCAATCATCCAACCACGTATGATTGATCCCGCCATCACCATGGACCGACTTGCCCCCATTACTGACATTATTTTAGAAGTGACGCCAGCCGTGCCGGCTCAATTCGTTTCCGTCGCATCACACAATCCTGCCGTCAATCGGGTAATTGTTCCCGCTACTGCTTCTACATCAGCGACCGTTGCCACCGACTCCTCTACTGACTCGACATCAGCACGTATAGATGACCTCGCTCGACAGTTTGACTCCATTCAGTCCACGCTTCAAACTCTGTCCCGTCGCTCCCAACACCGCAGTCAGACGCCACCTACTCGGAGACGCTCATCTGCTGTCTCTACGACTTCCGACCACTCCAGTGTGTGCTGGTATCACCAAAGGTTCGGTCGTCAGGCCAGGGAGTGCTCGGCTCCCTGTACCTTTTCGTCAAATTCCAACGGCAACCGACATTAGCGGCGGTCGGGTGCCAAACTGCAATTCATAGCCGCGTCTTCCTACTCGACAGGATCAGTATGATACACCTCCTTGCAGACACCGGCTCTGACTTGAGCTGCTATCTTTGCACACTCCTTCCAGGACATCATCTTGACGCCCATTACGATCTGCAGGCAGCCAAAAAATCCAAAATAAAAACCTATGGCACGGTGCTGTTCACCAAAGACCTCGGTCTCGCCCGCAAACACACCTGGTCTTTCACCATCGCTAATGTATCCGTCCCAATCATAGATTCAGACTTCTTGGCCCACTATGAACTAATGGTGGACTGCGCTCACAACCACCTACTTGACTCCACGACCGGTATCTCCACTCACTGCGCGCGCTGCACTACTAACCAGCCCAGCGTGACACTCATCTGACCGGCTGCGTCTTCCGTCTTTGCCGGCATCTTAGCTGAATTTCCCCACCTCACTCGACCTAGAGGGATGGAGCATCAGGTCAAACATCGCACTGTCCATTATATCCGTACTACCCCAGGACCTCCTGTCTTGAGTAGCCCTCGTCGTTTAGCCCCGGACCGTCTCCGCATCGCCACAGCAGTGTTCGAAGCCATGATGCGAGAGGGCATTGCACGCCGCTCTGATGGGCCTTGGTCATCGCCTCTCCATATGGTACCCAAGAAGCCTGACAGCTGGTGTCCCTGCGGCGACTTCAGGGCGCTCAATGCGAGGACTATTCCCGACAAATACACGGTGCGTCATATTCACGACTTCGGGAACAATCTTCCCGGCTCGACCATCTTCTCCACCATCGACCTTGTTAAGGCGTACAATCAAATCCCAGTCAATCCAGCAGACATTGCAAAAACGGTCATTATTACTCCTTTCGGTCTTTTCAAATTCCCATTCATGTCCTTCGGCCTCCGCAACGCTGGACAGACCTTTCAGCGCTTCATAGACGAAACTTTGACTGGCCTCGATTTCTGTTTCGCGTACATTGACGACATCTTAGTGTTTTGGAAATCTCCAGAGGATCATTGCCGCCACCTACGCTCCCTGTTCGAACGACTTGACCAGTATGGCATTCTGCTCAATGTCAAAAAAAGCATCTTCGGTGTGGACAAGGTCTCTTTTCTCTGCTATGAGGTATCCGCTCAGGGCGCACGGCCTCTTCCAGATCGCGTCTCTGACCTCCGTGCATACCCCAAACCATCCACTGTGAAGGGCGTCTCCCGTTTCCTCGGCATGGTAAACTTTTATCTTCGTTTCGTACCTCATGCCGCAGAATGCCAAGCACTCCTCAACACGGCACGATCTGGCCTGCAAGGAAATCAACCTTTTCCCTGGACTTCCGAATTGGAGCTCGCGTTCCAAGCTTGCAAAGACGGCCTCGCCGATGCCGTTTTGTTAGCTCACCCGGAGCCGTCTGCGACTCTCGGCCTCTTCACTGATACGAGTGCCCACTCAGTAGGTGCGTGCCTTCAACAGTTCGTCAACAACGCTTGGCAACCCCTGGCTTTGTTTTCCCGGAAACTTACGCCCAGAGAACTGCGCTGGCCAGCCTACTACAGGGAATTGCACGCTGTTTATCTCGCCGATCAACATTATCGGCACATACTCGAGGCGCAGCACTGCACCATTTTTACTGATCACAAATCCCACACATTTGCCTTCCAACAAACTCGTGAGAAGCTACCCCCAGTACTGTTAAATCAGCTTTCCTTCATCGCGCAATTCACCACAGACATTCGCCATATCAGTGGCTCCGGCAACATAGTGGCCGACACGATGAGCCGCGTAGACTCCGTCACTGCAGCCGACCCGGATAGTTACTCTGTCGATTTATTCGCCCTCGCAGCCACTCAAGAAAATGATGCTGAACTTCGAGACCTACTAAACCGTGAGTCGGCCCTGCACCTGGAGACTGTTCGTATTCCTGGTTCCGATGTGTTCCTATATTGTGACACCATTACAGCCCAACCACGCCCTTATGTGCCTGCCTCCATGCGTCATCAAGTCTTAGGTGCTTGCCACAACCATAGCCACCCAGGCACCTGCACTACTGCCAAACTTGTGTCACAACGTTTTGTCTGGCCTCGGGTTCAGCAAGATTGCCGGGCCTGGACACGACGCTGCCTGAACTGTCAACGAAACAAGGTTTCCCGTCACGTCCGCACCCCTACCGGCACCTTCGTAACGCCATCTTCCCGTCTTCAACACATACATCTCGATATCATTGGCCCGTTTAGCCATGCTAAGGGGTACCGATACTGCCTCACTGCTGTCGACAGATCTACCAGGTGGCCCGAAGTTTGGCCATTATTTACGTAAACCGCCGATGAAGTTGCCGACGCATTTTTACGCTGCTGGATTTCACGATTCGGGGCCCCCGTCTGCATCACCACTGACCAGGGCCAACAGTTCGAATCCCAGCTTTTCCGGGCCCTAGGCAAGACTTTCGGCATCACCAGGTGTCGCACCTGTGGTTATCACCCGTGCTCAAACGGGATGGTCGAATGCTTTCACCGTCAGCTGGAGGCGGCTCTCCGTTGCCACCCTCACCTAACGTGGGTGGACGCCTTACCACTCGTTTTGCTCGGTTTGCGCAGTGTTGTCAAAGAGGACCTCCGAACCTCCCCAGCCGAGCTTGTCTACGGGGAACCCTTACGCTTGCCAGTGGAGTTTATCGCACCGTTACCCGGACCACGGTTGTGCGACGATGTTAGCAGCTTCGTCGCCCACCTGCGACAGCAAATGTCACAGCTTCGCCCCGTTCCGGTGTCACGGCATAACACACAGAACCCGTTTGTCTTCCAAGAGCTCACGTCAGGCAGACATGTTTTCCTACGGGAAGACAGGATAAGACGTTCCCTGGAGTCACCATATACCGTCATTTGCCGAGACGAGAAGACCATCACGATCTTAGTCAACGGATTGGAGAAACGGGTCATCCTAGATCGGGTGAAACCAGCCTTCATGGATACCTTTCGAGCCTCCTCAAACTGCACCGCCGTCTCAAACCCTGCCAGGACCACCCGTGCCTTTCGGCGAGTGCGTTTCCGTCTCTCAGACCTCCGGTCCCCGCGGGGGGCTGATGCGGCCTCCAGAGTTTGAAAATAATTTAAAAACAGTTGTTTCATAGTGGTTGCTAGGTAAACTAAAAATAATTATTTTGTTTTTGTTTTGTTTTGGTTTAGAGGTTTCCTGGGTTAGGAATAAAATTAGTACATTTGTTATGCGATTTGTGTCTTTCATTTCACTACAACAGTATGGAGTCTGCGTCAGCTGGGAATTATTTTCTGACGCTCAGCGCCCAGAGCTCGCATGTCCACACTCAGTGGCCGCACTAAATTTCGTCGCCAGCTCGGCAGCCATTATCGGTCGTCTGCTTCTGCCAGCTCGGAATTATTTTCTTCCCTATAGACTGAAACGTCAAGTTGAAGCTTACATTCAAGGTCTAAGTAAAACTCGTTGTATACTTTGAAAATTATTTATTTACCATCGAAAATCACATAATTTACTTATTGTTAATTATATTTAAGGAAATTTTAAGAAATAATTTAAAAAACTGCTTATAACATAAATAAAACGAGATGAAAAAGGTCACTTTCATGGTCCAAATCACTTCCACACTCAGTTTCACCTTAAAGCGCGTTACGAATTTCGTCGGAGCGTAATGTTTCATCCATATTAAAAAAATTCGCTAATAAGAAAACTTGATATATTACGTATAGTAATAATTATCAGGCATATAAGCCGAAGACTACACAGTGTAAGACAAAAGCGCTTGACTAACTGTTGCTGTTTACTGTTTACATTAGAATGCAACAGCTGAAATTTATGCCCGCTGCATTCTGGGATTGATCTAGTTTCGAAATCTACCGTCAGATTTCAGCACAATACAGTAGAAAGAATATTAAATGTTGTAAAAGTATGCTTTGTCGCTGTCCACACACAGTGGACATGCGAGCGTTTGCGATCGCATGCGCCATTTAACTATGTCCCCTGGGTGTGGACATGTGAGGGCTGAGCATAAGTGTGACAGAAAAAAAATCCTGGCTGGCGGGAAAATGGCTGTGGCCACAGAGTGTGGTCAGACGACCCCAGGGGACCATTTCTAAAGAACCTATCCGAGCGCAAAGGGTTAAACCTATGTGGGAGGAGCTTCGATTGGAGAATTTACGTGGAAAACCCACGGGAAGCGGCTTAAAAAATATCAGAACACTTGAATATTTGAGAGCTATGGGATCCGGTTTGTTGGAAGATACAAACAAACCTGTTTAATATAAATATATAAGACAATATGCGGACCTTATCGAAAGGCTCTATTTCCTACAAGCAGAAGAGAGAGCTGGCAATAACAACGTCCATAGTGAAAAGTTGAGTATTGCTCAATTTATTTATGATCGACTAGTAGAATTAATAGCAAAACCAAAAGAACACAAGTACATTTTGTGATGTGTGCTTGCTCTACCAAAACCTTCTGCGAATTACGTGATTGATGTAATAATAGACAAAAATGATACCAAAGATTACGCAAATCGTATCATTGATTTTAAATGGGACACTATCAAATAACAGATCGACCTTCCAGATGGTCCTATGTATTTGGCAAGATGTTTGGCTGCTTTACCTGAGAAAATAATAGAAGGATCTGGAATTTTAAACGATATTATTAAAAAATTTCCCCTTTGAAGCAAAAGGAATAGGGGGACCTGAGGAACGTGGACGTGCTGACTCTGCTACTAATAAGTAATAATGGACTGTAATGCCTAAATGCAAAGGCTGCTGCCTTCTTCATACCTGTGTTGTAATACCTGTACCGAACTAAATAATTGAACAGGAAACGTGCGTGGGGGACCAGAAGCTCGGAGACCTTTTACCCGAGACCAGAAAGCCTACTTAGCCAGCTTTGTTTAATCTAAATAACTGTAATGAACTAATAAAATATCCTTCCAAAACACCTGTATTATATTGACATCAGTATCTGAGGTTACTAAAATAACTGATCAAGGCACGGTAACTACTCTTTAAGCTAATTGAATGTATAAATTTACTTCAAGCTATTGAAAAAACTATGGAAAATCTTCTGAGGAGTCTAATTAATTATTGCCTCAACGTGGTGAAATTCAACCTGTTGCAAAGTGTTCGGGGCGATTGCCCCGAACTCAATTTCTAGTTTCCTACATTTCCGGTATCAGGACGAACCTTATGGGTTTCCCCCTTATTAAACTGGTTAGCCAGCCATACTGTCTCTAAATACTATAATCTTAATATTAAGACTTATCCGTTCTGAAGAATTGGTGAAGAGCGAAAGTTGAAGACGTCAGACCTTGAAGAGGGTTGATTTTGGAAGGGGAGAGGGGACGCTGAGCGAGATTTTTGTTGACAAGAAAGGAAAAAAAGGTCTTCGCTCTGTCAACGGCGTGACAGGCAAGGTGCTCCAGGCTGTGGCTCCGCGAAGCAGCTGGAGTGGACTATATAAAATAGCATGCCGCTATGCATCACACCTTTGAACTTCACGCGCCGGGTATGAATTTTCTCGGACCTGGGAAAAAACTCCAAGAACGCTTAGCTAGAGGTGATAAAGGTGTAAATGCTCTTGATGAAGCAGCAAAAGAACACGATGTATGATATATATATATGGTATAGTAAACACAACAGAGCAGAGGATTGATGGAAAGCACATAAAATAGTAGAGGATAAGGCATTTGAACGCGTATTGCACCTGATGCCTGTCTTTACGAGAGACCTTTACCTTTGGCTACAGGGACAGCGATGGGGGCAAAACAGAAATTAGGCATGGGATTACCTGTAAAATTGCCACACAAAGATGTTGAGAGTAATGAGGTCACAAAAGAAAAGGTGGTGGAGGTCAATACTGGGTTCCGGAGAACTAATTTAGTGCTGGCATCTGATAGGAAGAAAAATATACTTTTATTTAATCGCAAATAGTGCGTACAAGACTGATTTTGAAAGGTACAATCTGAAAATATTTTTTCATTCCTATAAACAGCAACAATGGGATTACGTAACGCTGGCAACAATAATTTGAATATCACAGTGGCACTGACCTATGCCCACGGCCAAAATGATAACGGCGCGTGATACGAGATAACAAGCCCGAGACAGAAAGTATTATTGAATTACAACTATAAAATTTAATTTTTAAAAATGAAATTGTTTACGTTAAAAGTTCTGTTTTAATAATATTTGGTGCGAACTTATAAGAATAAAACGTCATTTCAAAAGTATATCTTCGTCATTTGACCTCAAAATTTAATTATAAATATAAAATTTATTATTTAAATATAAAATTGATTAAAAAAATTGAATTATTTAAAATTAAAATAACGTTTAAATAAGAATAAAACGTAGTTTCAATGGCGTTTTCGCGAGAAATTTAACCTATGACCTCGTATACCACTCGTACATCCTCAATTGAATTGCAAACACTATATCCGTAATATATTTTTAAACATTGATCTGTAAAATTTATTTTGTTGCAAAACTTAATATCGTATAGAATAAGAGATAATCAAGGAAGACAGCAACAATGGGATTTCTTAACAACGCTGGCAACTATGACCTTGATATCACCGTGACATTGACCTATGCCCACAAGCAAATTATAACGGCGAGTGGCGCGAGATAACAGGCTCCCGGGCGGTCAAACTCTGTGAGTCAACACAGCAAATGTATTAAAACATGATTTTTACTTAAATATTGCTTTTATTTTTTTAATTTTATTTTCAAGTTGTTATTGTCAATAAAGCCATGAAAACGCTCGTTTAGAGGGTAAAACATGTCTTATGTTAGGTTTGGGGATTTCCAAGAATTGAATCCAGAGTTTAATCCAGTCACGTGACTCGACCTCCGCCCTCGACCTCCGTCATTAAGGTTGCCGTTGCCCCTCTTTACATCTACTCATAGCCGTCTTTAAATACGTCTTTAATGGCCGGAGATATAAGGAGTGAAAGTAAATCTACGGAACATGAACAATGATAAAAAGCCCGATTCTCCTGTGATCCAGTCAGCTGGGTGGTGTCCGTGGCTTACAAAGAGTCTTGAGCTTTTGATCAATATCACAGAAAACTAAATATTCATATACGCTGGAAATTAATATTATGCATTATATCTAGATATTACTAATAACCGAACCCTTTTACCAACATTTTAAAGGTGTTCTTTGAAAACACTTATCACACAAACCCAAGCTTGTAAGTACCTCGGATATATTATCTACCATTGTACGACATTTCAGCTTAATCTGTCAACTATTTGGCACGTGATAAACTCACAAACACACTATCTCTCAGATTTACAACATTAGTGAAACTTACAATTTAATAATTTATTCATATTCATATGTATTTTGAAATGTAATAAAATAAATGTTTAAAACAAACAGGTTGATTTTAAATTATTAATGTTCATGTGTCAGATATTCCTAAATATAAACCAGGTAGCACAAGAACGCTAAGTGCTGGTATTTATAATCTGTATGTCGTGTGTAGTATCCTGTTTTACGTTATCTAATTAATTATATAACTCTCATTATAACCAACAAGTTTAACATAACTGAAACTAAATTTTTGAAGTAACTCATACAAATTTAACAGCAGATTCAGGAACATGTTTGCTGTCTTCCCTCCAGCTCCTAATGAAATAATATTTTTCTGAAGAAAGAAAAACTGACATCGTTTTGCTAATGTAAGTAAGCAAAAACTACCGAACAGCCCTGGTAATTCTTTGTGACTTTTACAGTTTCTTGACTTATTTTGATTTAGCAGACAACAAGATGACTACGGCTCCACCAGAGAATAGCAGGTTTTGTCACATATAAACATACTTTAACATCACATTGCTCGTTATTAAGAGCGATGTTGAGGTATATAACGCTCCAAGCATTATTGTACATATTGTAGCCCTGATATATTTTTCATCTAGATTTTTAGAAAACTACAATCTAGATTTTTATCTAAGAGAACTATTTGAAAATATAATATAGAGGACGACATTTGTCCTCGATATTACAAAATGAAAATATGTCTGTCTGAAGGATCACTCATCTTTAGAAATATTCAACACGATATTAAAAAGAGCAAGTCACAACTATCCACCTTGGCTGAGGGTAGATGAATATAAAAGTAACCACCCTTATTTGCGAAAACTAAAAAACCTATACTTTTACTATAATTTCTAAGATTACCTAAGATAAATTAAGTAAATATTCTCCATACTCCAACTCCATTCTTCTCTTGAGATGAGACGATTGATTCCAAAACATATTACAACAAACTAGAAAAGTTTGATTACTTAGATAAATCAAACCCTGTATGCCAACTAATTGCATCAAGTATTAATTAAAAGGTTTTTGGGAGCTAATTTATCCCTACAAAGTTGTTATAAAGTTATTTGTTTTCACAAAAGACACCGTGGCATTTATATGAAAGCAACTAGTAGGAACCAAGTGCGTTCGTCTTTTATGAGGTCTAACCTTTGTTGCCGTTAACCCTCAAATGCTTAGGATGTAACGATCCCCGATTTTTGGTGTTCTTTTTGTAGTTGCTACCCCCTCACAAAACACACACATTCCACAAACCGGCATCGCATCCCGAAACCATCCCCGACGCTTGCCCTACCCGGCGTTGCCTTCCGTAGGACGGTGTCGCTCTGCTCTCGCCTTCCCGCTGCTCCCCTCGCCTGGTGTCACCATCCCTAGGTAGGCGTCACCCTCCTTTCGCATTCCCGCTACGCCCCTAACCGGGCGTTGCCTTCTCTAGGTCGGCATCGCACTCCACAATCAATTTCCGCTACATCCCTTACCTGGTGTCGCCTCCCCAAGGCCAGCGTCACACTCAGCATCCATTCCCGCTCCACCCCTTACCTGGCGTTGCCTCCCCGAGGCCAGCGTCTTGTCCTTTTAACTAACACCCAACACGTCTTTCCAATCCTACGTCGCTCACCATTCCGCTACGTCATCGATCCTGAAACGATTCCATTTTACCTTAACTAGGTAACCCCAAAGGAGTCCCATATTCTTTTTTCCACCATCATAACACCTCCAGATCGTCCAGCGTCACTAATCCTGTCATGTATGAACCTGCACCATCATGGCCCAACCTCCACCATCAAACGTAACCTCAAAATAATCCAAAAAACCCGTTTCCCATGTAAAACTATAGTCCGATGTTACCTCCATGGCTGCCAGACAACAACTGACAGTTTTCAGGCTACTGCGCATGTGCAGCATGGTGGGGTTAAACACGGGACCGTGCAGGCCTAGATTCATTCACTCCAGAGCCACGGACCAAGACGCATCGGAGAAGCTGACACAGGTAAACTTCGCCAGTTTGCGTGCTAGTGAAAAACTAGCGTCCGCCCCTGTGATAGAGTGATCTTAGCTTTCAGTTCCTTGTGCTAGAACAATCTAAGCACCGCTCCTCGTGCTAGGAATAACCTTGCGTCCGCACCTTGTGCTAGAGTGATCTTAGCTTTCCGGCCCTTGTGCTAGAGCAATCTCAGCCTCCGTCCCTCGTGCTAGTGGAAACTCAGCCTTCCGTCCTAGTGCTGAGAAATCCTAGCCCCGTCTTTGGTGCTAGTGAAAACTCAGCTTCCGCCCCTCGTGCTAATGAAAACCCAGCCCCCGTCCTTTGTGCTAGAGCAATCTCAGCCTCCGTCCCTCGTGCTAGTGGAAACTCAGCCTTCCGCCCTTCGTGCTAGAGAAATCCTAGCCCGTCTTTGGTGTTAGTGAAAACTCAGCTTCTGTCCTAGAGAAATCTTAGCATCTGTCACCCGTGCTAGAGAAATCCCAGAACTCCGTTCCCCGTGCTAGAGTAAGTTTAGCTTATGTTCCTAGTGCTAGTGAAATATTTATCCATACTTTTGACCGAAACAAAGTGCTAGAGCAATCCCAGCCATTACCTAAAAACACTCCCTGGCTATGATGATTTGGGCTACGTTTGAATCTGTTTCATTCTAAGCCAGAATTCTGAGAAAATCGCAAACTCCCCCAACCTCGACCCCTGGAACAAACACCCCGCTACGACTAGGCAATTTCCGGACAGCATGTACGAGCACCATCGAGAAAGAACGTCACAAGGACATTGCCAAAGTCACACTGAAAACTCTTTTATGGTATTGACACTTGTGCTATTAAACAAGAGAGATGCTAAATAGATTATTAAATAACGCTAAATATGTAATAAGTTGAGTTATACAGATTATATCAACACATTCAGAAATGGTAATCATGAGTATTATTTAGTAATGTTTACTTAAACTATGTGTAGTGTACATAAAATAAATTAGGGAAACATATTATTGGTTAGGAAAAATGTACATCATCACAAAGTTTGACTTACGGATTTGTATAGTCCCGAAGCCAGGACTAGGATTTGATCCCACGGCAGAGCCGCCACAGCTTCATAGTCCATCGTCTTGACCACGACGCCAAAGACTCACATAATTTCTTGTTTTTGCTCCTTGTTAAAATTATAATATGTCACTGTTGACTGAATATCGGTAGTGATATTTCCTATTAATTTATAAATTCAACTTAATTAATGTGTTTATACTATGAGAAACTCACAAATGCCAGGGTCGTTTTTTCAACCATTATTATTATGTCTCTTGAGAAAATCCTAAAGTGCTTTAGTAAATCAATATGAACAATAGTAGGAGAGAGGAAGGACGCTATCCCACTGTCATCCCTAGTCTCATTTGTTATGAAAATGTACTTCCACATCCGAAGGTGGGGCCTGCATTCCATTACGTAATTTCAACTTCTTAGAAACTGAAAATTTAAGTTAAAGTACAACTCAGATTCCGCAAGTGGGCTTTAGGTCCTTATACATTCTGGAAGATATTAGAGAATATAATTTTTGTCAATCTATTTTATTAAAATAATTTCTTTATTTTTGTTCAGCAATTTTCGACCTCTTATATTATTACTTCGTATAAATATTCGGTTCCAATTAAAAGCTCATTTGGTTTAGATATGCCTGTTGTGGGTTGGAAAACGTTTAAAAGTTAAGGCTCTGCCCCATAGGATTTTAAAGTTCCAATTTTAATCTCATGGAGATATTTTATTTAGGTAGTCAGTTAATTAAATTTTAAAAATTTCAGACAATCTGACCCTATGCCCGTGCAGAGAACAAGACAGCGATAAAGTTATGGTTCCACAGACTGCGGAATTTACGGCAGGAAGTGCGAAATTGTCTGCTGCGGAGATTCCGCCGCGTAAAATCCGGAGAGGTGGTTCCTGCGACTCCGTAACTAAAGGTGCGGAAATTCAGTTGTGTCCAAAACAGTGACGAGTATGGATAGGAAGAGGAAAGCCCTCGTGGCTTTGATGCTATATGATGACATTGATGATGATGTTGTCGATCTTTTGTCTTTATGAGTGTCAACTCATAGTGATCGTAGTGATATTTTTAAGAATAGGGACAGTGAAGGAGCTTACAAAATACTCGTTCGTAGACATTTGGTCGGGAATGAAACTAAATTTAAGCGCTACTTCCGGGTGTCAGAAGACCGATTTTTCTTTTTGGTTAAACTCATTAAAGATTACTACTATTGTTATTATTATTTGTTTAATAAAACTACTAGAATACCCTTCAAAATTCATATATTTATTCACTGATATGTGTTGATAAACGGTAATTTTATTTTAAAGATACATATTTTAGGTATATTGCACACATATTTGTTTTGTTAAAAGCATCTATTTTAAATAAAAAGGCATAAGCTTGATTTCAAAAGAATAGACATTAAAATTTGTCAATGTTACAATGGGGGAATTCCCCTCGATCAAAACCAAATCTAGGCCACTGGAACTTATAACAGCTAATGACAAATTAAGATTATTTGTTTGTCATTTTTTTCTCCTATTGTATTCCAAATTGCGTATTTTTTTATATTCCGGAAAACGTCATGGCTTGACACCAACTCAACATGTTCCTCCTCTTCGGTTGATGAAAAAAGTTCATCATCATTTTTTTTTTCTATGCACAATACATAAGATTACAACAAAAACTGCCCGGTCTCAATGATAAAAGGCAGGGACAGGTTCTCTCCGCTGGCGGATTCCGGACGGGCACTGCTTTCAGACCAGTATGATTTGTCCGCCGGGCGGAACCGAACATTCCGGATGCGTAAACGCACGTCAGTGGAACCAGTCAACCGGGAACTCCATTGAACCAGTGTCGTTATAATTACGCAGCGGAAAATTTCGCACCACCCGCCGTAAATTCCGCAGTCTGTGGAACCATAGCTATTATTATTTATTAGCCTTTTCAAACGATGTATTAAACATTAAAAACATATAGCGTTTTTAGGTAAGCCTTTTACAACTTTTTAAGGTTTTAATAAATAAATAAATCTATAATATATACAGCCGCATGTGTAACTCACTCACTCACTCACTCACTCACTCACTCACTGAGGTATACGAATTCTAGACCACTTCTAGACTAGCTAGAAACCTGAAATTTTGCAAGCAGGTAGCTTATAGCTTGTAACCACCAGAAAAATTGCCGAAACTGACAATTTTTTATTTTAACCCCCCTAAAAAAAATATTTAAACCCCCCCAAAAAAGGCTTATTTTAAAATAACAGTTTTTGAGCTCTAGCGGCCGAACGGATTGACCTATCGAAAAACGGACACCACCATGTGCTACGGATTTTGCAAGATCTACAACTTTGTTCCTATGACTTTTTGTCGTATCTCGCTCCCTTCACCCTTAGGTAGCGCTAGATTTTTCAAATTTTAGTCAATTTCGACGTTTATTTTCGTAGTTTTTAATTTCTTATCACTTTAATTTAGTATTTAAAGGCTTGATATTTGGCACTCAATATGTTGACACATTACCCTTCACGAAACACTCGATAAACTAACATGTTTTAATAAGTAAACATCCCAAAAAAATTAAAATCCCTAATTATTCCATAAATCACAAACTGCATTATCGACTTACTCAGGTAATTCTAGATAAGCTAGAAATATGGAATTAGGCCTACATGTAGCTTGTCCATTGAAACCCCAGAAAAATTGCAAAAAGGTATAATTTTTTATTTTAACCTCCTCAAAAAAAATCACAATGGAGGAATTTTTGAACATCTCCAAAATAGTGCATTTTTTGTGGCTGTAGCGGCCGAACGGTTGGTCCTATCGAGAAACAGAGACCACCACGAATAACGGATTTTAGACGATCTACAAATTTGGCCCTATGACATTTTGTCGTATCTCGTCTCCTTCACCCTTAGGTAGCGCTAGATTTCTCTAATTTCGGCATATTTTCTATATTTTGTGGCAGTTTTTTATGTCCTATCACGTTAGTATACTTGATGGAGGCCTAATATTGGGCACGCAGTATGTCTACATCACACTTAGTAAATAGCAGCAGTCATATGACCAGTTTTAATGAATTAAACTTGTCGAAAAATGAAAAACTCTAAATATCTTAAGATATGATCGTTTTCTTGGTATAAGTAGTAATGTATTGGGGGTTCTGTACCAATTTATATTATTGGACATGCACGTGGCACCAATAATACTTGAGCTAGAGACGAGAGATTTGGTATACATGTGCTTTGCACCATGTAACCTCACAGAAAATTCCCAAGCATTATTTTTTTTGTTTTAACTACCTCAAAACAGTTCATAATAACGGTTATAAACAATCAGATTGTAGTGTTGTTTAAACAGTTCTAGCAGCCAAAAGGATGGTATTATACTTAAATATCTGCTGATTTGTCTGTTTTCTTAGTATAAGTAGTGGTCTTATTGGGCTTCTGGGCCATTTGAATCTACACCACTTCAATATGAGGCCAAACAGCGACCTGGGGGCGAAGCCCCCCACAGGGGTCTGGGGGCGGAGCCCCCAGCGAGCGAAGCGAGGAAATATATATATATATATACATATATGTTTCGATTATGTGTTTGTGTTTACGAAAATGGAAAGAACTTGTACTAATTCAAAATTAACTAAAAAAATTGACTTATTGTTAGAATGTTATAGCAAATCTCTCCTAGTTTTGCTTTGAAAAACGTTTTTCTTTTTTATGTTATTAATACTATTGAGGAAGAACATTCAGATCCTGGGAACATGAGTGAATATGAAATATTCGCATCCAATCCTAGCAGATGGTTATACAACCATTATTTTATATACGAGGGTCATCCAGAAAATAAAGAACGTTTGCTTACTGCACCTAGCGAAGCTCTCCCATCACCACGATTGCGAGTGTGGCAGTCCACTCACCTCCCCACCAAAGTATGAAACGAGTCTCGTTGCTATGCGGTCACACGTTTATTTCTACAGCGATTTAAATTAGCGGCGGTAAACGAAAATCCCGCCAAAATGAGAAATGCAGCGTTATTCTGTTTCTGAGTTAAAAAATGCCCAGACCTAGACATTTTTTGAAAACACCAAAGAAATTTTATGGTGAAAGAGCAAAAAAACAAGATCTTAAATTGATGTAATGTGCTAAGATTTTAGCAGCTGTTTTCCTCAAATTTTCCTCAAGTCTTTCTTTCAAATCATCTTTAACGAGCAATGACCTGCCACGCCGATCCTCGTCGTTCACGATTGATTTTCTTTCATTAAACCGGTTCCATCAATGTTTCCCCTGAATATTCGACTTGAAGATTTGTTTGCACTTTCACGATAAACTTTCTTTGGCGTTTTTCTAAAAAAATATATATTCCTGAACATTTTTAAACTCAGAAACTGAATAATACTGCGTATTTCATATTTGGCGGGATTTTCGATTGCAGCCTCCATTTTGAATAGCTGTAGAAATAAGACAGGTGACCGCATAGCAACGAGACTCGGCTCATACTTTGGTGGGGAGGTGAGTAAACTGCCACACATGCAATGGCGGTGATGGGGGAGCTGCGCTAGGTGCAGTAAGCAAACGTTCTTTATTTTCTGGATGACCCTCGTATTTTTGCCTTTTAGCGAATTTACCCTTTAGGTAAAAAGCTATTACCGTAGTCGGCATGGTAAGACCTAGGCCTGGGATCATGATAACTTTTCGTTTTGAGGTCCCCAGATGCCAAAAACACAAATCGTTAAAACTCATATGAAAATACACACACACACACATATATATATATATGTTCATATGAGTTTTAACATTGAACAACGAACTGTATTTAGCACTTTCAATATCTCGGTAACCAATTGAAGTAGAGCGATGATTAAAATACTTAATTGTAATGAAATTGAAATGAATTCAATAGTGCAAACTAAAGTTTGATTTCAAAAATTATTATATATAAAAAGTTCAAAATACCCATTTTTGGCGTACAATACCCTCTCTCAAAAAACCCTTATAATGTAGGGATATGCCTGTTTTTCGAGCTCATGAAAATAGATGCTACCTTACACGTTTATACCAAATTTCATCAAGATAGGAATTTTTTACGAAAGTCATTTTACCTACGGACATACACATATATATATATATACGGACATACACATATATATATATAATATAATATATAATATATATAATTTCATCAAGATAGGAATTTTTTACGAAAGTCATTTTACCTACGGACATACACATATATATATATATATATATATATATATATATATATATATATATATGTGTGTGTGTGTATGTCCGTAGGTAAAATGACTTTCGTAAAAAATTCCTATCTTGATGAAATTTGGTATAAACGTGTAAGGTAGCATCTATTTTCATGAGCTCGAAAAACAGGCATATCCCACCATTATAAGGGTTTTTTGGGAGAGGGTATTGTACGCCAAAAATGGGTATTTTGAACTTTTTATATATAATAATTTTTGAAATCAAACTTTAGTTTGCACTATTGAATTCATTTCAATTTCATTACAATTAAGTATTTTAATCATCGCTCTACTTCAATTGGTTACCGAGATATTGAAAGTGCTAAATACAGTTCGTTGTTCAATGCTAATCTTATGGAGAATAAGTGAAATTGTATATCTCATTCATTAATAAACATATATCAATGAAACTAGGGATGTAGCTTCATATGGTTGGGGTTTACTGATATTTGCATGACAAAAACATTTATGTGGTCCCCATTTCAGCAGACCTGCGGACTCAGGAGCTATAATGTTATTCTTATGGGGAATAAGAAACATGTGATATCTTGCTTGATTATGAACATAGATTGGTAAAGCTTGGTATGTTGCTTCATATGGTGGTGATCCATAAGGATTTGCATAAAAACCAGATTTTTGTGGTCCTTGCTGCAGCAAACCTTCATACTCAGTCCTAATTTTTTTCTTTTGGAGACTAAATCAAATGTCAGATCTCGGTTATAAATGCGAATATGCTTTAGTGAAAGTTGGTAAGTGGCTTCATGACGTTGTTAAGTACTATTTGGAATTCGCTGAGTATGCAGGTTTGTTGCAACGGGGGTATTTTAATGTTAATACTGTATCAGTAATTTAACTTAATTTACTTTTTATTAATTCAATATATAATGATTTAATTATTTTTACTTGTAACTCCCAAAAAAGGTTCGATTTACACAAAACTTAGTACAGAGGTGTAAAGTAACATTAGTATGAACGATTTTGTAAACCAGACATTTTAACAGTGGCTCAATGAAGTTAAATGTTTCATTAGGTGATGTCATACAGTCGTTAGCAATAACAACTGTATGACATCATGTTTTCTCCGAATACGCAGGTTATATTAACCAATTTATAAGACAAGGAATAAAATAGCTTATAATCAGCACTGCGATGGGTTTTAGAATACTAAATTATGATACAAAAGGTACAGAAAGTACTTACTTATTTAAGGAGTGTTGCATTTCGATGGGTTGTGAGAATAGCCTAATAATTACACAGGAAACCTCAAATGAATGTCACTTTGACAATACTTCACACTAACTATACAGTAGGGGGCATTAGTATGTTCAAAACCAGCAAAGGCGCAGTGAGGATCCTGAGGATCCTCCCCCCCCCCCGGCCAAATCAGCATGTAGGTGAGGATCCTCCCCCCCGGCCAAATCAGCATGTAGGTGAGGATCCTCCCCCCCCCGATGACGCCACCTGGCGTGAGGATCCACCTAATCAGCAAAGACGCGGTGAGGATCCTCCCCCCCAATGACGCCCCCTGGCGTGAGGATCCACCTAATCAGCAAAGACGCGGTGAGGATCCTCCCCCCCGGCCAAATCAGCATGTAGGTGAGGATCCTCCCCCCCCCACGATGACGCCACCTGGCGTGAGGATCCACCTAATCAGCAAAGACACGGTGAGGATCCTCCCCCCCCGATGACGCCACCTGGCGTGAGGATCCACCTAATCAGCAAAGACGCGGTGAGGATCCTCCCCCCCCCCGTCACATGACCTGCCGGAAACCTAACATAGGCTTCTTCCACCAGTTTTATTATAAATTTGTTTTTTTTTGTTGTTTTTTTATATTATATAAAAAGGAAAAGGAAATGGGGTATAGTTTCTTTTATTTCTTAGTTCCACCCGTCGTCGGAGGAGGAGATCAGCTCGACGTCGGAGCCGGAGTCGTTGGCAGCGGCCTCTTCCTCTTCCAGACGTCACCGCTGCGCATCCTCCTCCAGCTCCTGCAGGAGGCGTTGGCGGGCCTCTTCCTGCTCCCACCTTCTGGCCTCCCGCTGCTGTCTGTCCCATAGCAGCCGCCAATCCTCGTCCTGAAGCCAATTCTGGTTTTCATGTACATGAGGGCGGACAGTGCCTGTAAGGGAGAAGCCAGTAATTAGTAATACTGCCTAGAGCATGAACCATCAAGGCCCTAATCCCTCCCCAACCCATACCTACGATACTTACATATGGGACGCTCGACGACTGACGTCTGGGTGGAACTTTCTTTAGTTTCCACCCCGACCTGAATGGCCACCGAAACATCTTCGGTGGCGGTCTGGGTTGAGGTGGTGGCGGACGGGGACGGGACGAAGGTTGGTTGTGGGGCGGAGGACGAGCATGGTGCGGAAAGGGGGTTGGGGGTGGACGAGGTTGACGGTGCGGAGAGGGTGGCGGGGGCGGAGGACGAGGAGGTATGGGTAAGGAGATGAATCCTCAACTTGTCCCCCCTGCGGAACTCTTTTCCGCAGACGGGACAGCAATAGGATTCACCTCCTTCACCATATGTGGAGTGGAGGTGGCGGGTGAGGTGATCTTTGCGGGAGAAGGTGGAAGGGCAGCGCGGGCAGGGGAACATGATGATGGTTCGACGGTCAGGGAAGGAATGACGGTCCGACTCCGGAGGTGTGAACAACAGCAGGTGAAAGCGGCGATATTTAGACTCAAGAGGTGTCAACAACCCCCGGGGTGAAAGCGGTAATCCGTGGAATAGTTCCAGAAGCTTCTCGAACGTTCTCCGTCCCGGAAAGTTCCTTACATCAACGAGTGGGTCCTCAAAGCGAAGTGACTGGTACAGCCAAGCTCGACCCTCGACCTTCCTCACGACCAAGCACGACCCCCCCACCTTCCCCATAGCCAAGCCCCCCCCACCTTCCCCATAGCCAAGCCCCCCCCTCCCCCCTCATAGCCAACAAGCAGAGGTGTCGACAACAGCGGGTGAAAGCGACATTGGAAAGCGACAATACCCAGATTTAGAGGTGTCAACAACCCTCCCGGGCGAAAGCGCACATTCGAGTCAGTCTTGATCAGAGCCGCTTCCATAATGGACGCCCTTACTGTGGAAGTCTTTGTCAACGTCCCCAACATCAGCCGATACCTTCTACTCGGACCGGAGTACCTTACTCCCACAAGGACTCTGGTCGAGGAGGCGATGAGGAGAGGTGTCCACGTCTTCCTCAGGCCGGGGCGGTGGAGTCCAGACAGTCCCGTGATGTCCCCCCGTCGTTACGACCCGGGAGACCCGGCGCAGTGGGATGAGGTGCTGCAAGTGCTGCAGTTCACTTCAAACCAAGGCGACTTGGCGGTGTTGGACGTCCAGGAAAACTACAGAAGGCCTGGACAGTAACCGGTTAAACCCCAAACCGGTTATTCCCCCAACCCAAGACCCTCTGTCCTACCACATAACCCTCTGTCCTACCCCCCCCCGAACGTCATTAGCCGGATTAGCATGCAGGTGAGGAGCTTCACGTTTCTGGAACCTTCTAGAAGGTCCGCTGGAGCGCGCGACTCGGCTATAAAACCGAGGCAGAGCCGCGCGCGCGACCCGGCTATAAAACCGAGAGAGAGCCGCGCGCGCGACCTCAGTGTTGTTCGAGACTTCACCATGAACGGAAACGGAGTCAGTGCAGCTGAAGTGGACCAAACGATCCGCTCCTTCCTAGAGGAGCTGAATGCAATGAACGATGAGAACGCCAACGCACCGCCGGTACAGCAGGGATGTGCGTCGAAGAAGAGAAAGCTCGATGGGTGGACTGTAAAGAGGAAGGAAGTGCCTATCGATTCCCCGACACTGTGCTGGTCCGCTGGCGGATATCAGTACACTGTGAAGAACCCTACCAACAGCGGTAACGTACTGTTGAAGATGAACGTGTTCAAAGGAGGTCGCCCCACGTTCAGTTGCGACTTGTACCTGGACGAGGAGCGAAACGATGAAATCTGCATATGTCTAGAGGACCTGCTATCCAGATTGCAAAACTTATGGCTGGCAAATAGCGAGACGGGAGAGTCAAGATACGACGGGATCACTAGGACCGCTACTCCTCTACCCACCTGGTGAAAGACCGATTGCGTCATCTCAGGGAAAACCAAGAGGAGCGCTCACTCCAGGCGTGCTACCCAGTAAACCAGAGAGAGCGTGGAAACTTCCATGAAGCAGTTGATAACCGAGACGCTTCTAGAACAATCCACTTGTTTACGCAGTAAAGCTTTCCATTACATCACCCTTCCTGGAATTGAACGAGTAACTATGTCATCATCTTGTTGATACGGGCGAGTTGGCACGTAGACACTGTCAATAAAAGGCGACTCGGCAGCGAGAGCCAGTCATTCCACATCCAGCCACGCCATCATGCACCACATGGACCAGAAGATGGACCTCCGGACAGCTCTCAACAACTGCAAGGTCGCGGGTTACACCCGCATCGTAGACCTGCAGGACAACGTGGTCTATCCAATTCGCTCGTTCGAGCGGGTGGATACACCATACGGCGAGGCGGTGTTGGCCACCTTGGAGGGTCTCATCGGCGATGACCCGGTTCGCATTTACATGCCTCGGCGGTACCTCACGGTTCTGGATGACAACACCATCACTCAATACAACGTTGGCGTGAGGCCGAGGATGAGCCTCGTGAAGAGGAGCGGCCCTCCAAGTAGTAAATTCCCTCTCCTGGAATTTGTATAAAAAATAAACGATATTCCCTATACCCTTATTTCCCTTTGATATTATAAAAAATTAAAAAGAAATCAAATAAAAAAAAACAAGAAAAGAATTTAGTTTTAAGAGCCGAGGTGGCGGTGCATGGTGTCAGTAGACGCCATGGACTTGAGGTGGAAACACCCGTTCACCGCCATCGTGGCTGGGCCCTCGGGCAGCGGCAAGTCGCACTTCGTGGCTCGCTTCATAGAGCACGCCGACCGCATGTGCGATACGCGGTTCGCCCGTATCACTTGGCACTACGGCAGCGGTGGTGGCGGCAGCAAGAGCCGCGCGGACTCTGTCGTGCGCTACGTGGCCGGTCTGCCAGACCTGGACGACTACGACGGTAGCGAGCCCGCCCTGGTAATCGTCGACGACATGATGCGCGAGGCCGGTCCAGGCGTGGTGGACCTGTTCACCAATGGCTCGCACCACCGGAACATGAGCGTGTTCTTCATCACGCAAAACCTGTTTCATCAGGGCAGAGGCCAGCGCGACATATCGCTGAACGCCCACTACATAGTGTGTTTCAAGAATCCCAGAGACCGCGCTTAGATCAAACACTTGGCCCGTCAAGTATACCCGGAAAACCCCAAGTTCGTGGAGGAGGCCTACGCGGACGCCACGCGCGACCCGCACACTTACCTGCTCATAGACTTGAAACAGTCCACGCCCGACGAGATGCGCATACGTTCAGCCGTTTTCCCAGACGACCCGGTAAACTACGTGTACCTGCCCAAGAAGAAGTGATAAATAGGCCGAGCGCGTGCCAGCGTCATTCATCATGTCACACCGCGTGAAGAAAGACGCAGCACTGCTGAGGGCCCTTGTACACGCTACGCCCAAAGAACGCAAGGCCCTGTTAAAAGCGTGTGACAAGAGTCGCATCAAGTCGTTGTGCGAGTGCGCGTATAACGTGCTACGCGGAAACGTACCGCTTTCCCCCTGTCTCAAACGCAAATTGAGCAAACACAAACAGGCGCTCAGACGGCTGGTGAAACGCGGCGAGGGTTGGACCAAGAAGCGACATTACCTCGTCCAACGGGGCGGAGGGATCCTCCTACCTCTGCTGTTGAACGCTGTTTTGCCCGTTCTAGCGCAGAAGCTAATCGGACATGGAGTACGCTAGGAAAATGGTGGTTGTACCGCAGGAGCTCATCGAGAGATTGCGAGAAGGACCGGGGTCAAGAGGAGGAGCAGGTAGTGCCAATAAGCCAGCCAGCCTGGACGCTGAGATGCATCGCGTATTGAGCGACAAGCGGCCGGACGATGCGGAGAAATGGAAACAATATCAGCAGGTGTTACAGCGGTTCCTGCACTTTTCTGCGGCTAAACGTCAACCCATAGGTCTCTCAATCATCGAGAGCGAGGAGAGGGAGGAGGAAGTGGCGGGAGGTCCGAGTCAGATGAAACGCGAGTCTAGCGCCTCGGCGGAGGACATTGTGGAATCGTTCTCAAAAATCTTCAGGCCGGTAGCGCGCAATTTGTTGCGATTCATGACTCGACAAGGCAGCCCCATCGCCTGGGACGCCAGTGGGGCAGTGTACGTGGACAAGGTGAGGATCCCCGATTCCAATATAGTGGACATCGCGCACAGCATAGTGAGAGCGCGAAGGGCGGACCGATTGCCTACCGGCTGGCATCAAGTGATGACCGCCTTGAAGGACATGAACGTGCCCAAAGAATACGTGAACAATCCCACCGCGTTGCGTTACCTAGGCGTGGGGCTGGACTCGGCATCGAGCCCCTGGAGGGACACGACGCCTGAGACCGCCTGAGACCGCGACCTCCAGCGGCCAGGAGAAGGATAATACCCGAGGAACCCGACCAGGAATCGTCATTGGACAACTGGGAGCTGTTCTCACCGTAATGGAGAAGTTGTACTATGACCCGAGCCCGCCCGGTTCCCTCGGTGGGGTGGCTGCTCTGACCAGAGCCGCACGCCTACCGAAACGCCGAGTAGTAGACTGGCTGCGCACCCAGGACGCATACACGCTGCACAAGCCCGCGCGCAAGAAGTTTCCCCGCAACCGCTACGTCGTGTTCGGGCCCCGAGAGCTGTGGCAGGCGGACCTGAACGACATGCGCGGCCTGAGCCGGTACAACGACGGAGTCAACTACCTGCTGACTGTGATCGACGTGTTCAGCAAGCGGCTGTTCGCGGTACCGCTAAGGAGGAAAAGCGGGCCCAAAGTAGCCGCCGCGTTCGAGAGAATATTCTCTGAGGCAATGCCCCGCTGCCTACAGACCGACAAGGGGACGGAGTTCACCGGGGCCGCTACCAAGCGAGTGTTCAAGAGTCACGGCGTCACATACGTCACCACACAGAACCCCGATGTGAAGGCGGCGGTGGTGGAGCGAGTCAACCGCACGCTCAAGACCCGCATGTGGCGATACCTGACCTACAAGAACACGTATCGCTACGTGGACGTGTTGGACAGGCTTGTGGACGCCTACAACCACAGCCCGCACAAGAGCCTGGGTGGTGGCCTGCGACCCGCGGACGTGGACAGCGGCGATGGTCAAACGGTGTACAAGGCGTGGTGTCACATGTACGGAAAGGCGATCCGGCGGCGCAAGCCCAGGTTCGAGCCGGGTGACACGGTGCGCATAGCCAAGGAGAAGGGTACGTTCGCCAAAGGTTACGAGACCAATTGGAGTAAGGAGCTGTTCGTGGTGGACCACGTTTACGGGTCGCTTCCCTTGCCCCTGTACGTGTTGCGCGACCTTAACGGCACGCCGCTGGAAGGGCGCTTCTACGACCACGAGATGCAAAAGGTGACGGTCGCCCCGGACCGCCTGTACCAAATAGATAAAATACTGGACACTAAAGGACGAGGCCGCAGTAAGCGCTACTTGGTCAAGTGGGTCGGTTACGGAGAGGACTTTAACTCGTGGGTACCCGCATCCGACGTGCAACAGCTGCTATGACGACAAAGCGCAGACAGCTGTACCTGACGTTGCCCAGCAACAGCTCCATGGACTATTATCCGAACAACACCTTGGCTAACTACATCACCCATCTACCGTCAGTCGTGCGATTGGGTGGCGATGGTGAATGGGAAGTCGCTTTAGTCGAGGTCCATTACCCGTGCTCGTTTGTCACAGTGGGGGAGGACGCTCGCGTATATCTCTTCACTAAGGATGACACAGGCAAGCCTGCACTGACTGCTGTAAAGGTGGAAGCCGGAAACTATAAAGACATCGATGAACTGATTAGATCCATCAACGCCATTCCAAAACTGGACCTACACCAATGCCAGTTTGAGTACGACAAGGAGACCGGGAGGGTGGAATTGATCTCGATGGACCAGACTGTGGTGCAACTGAAATTTAGCCCCACTCTAGCGTTACAGTTGGGATACGACGTGCACAACGTGAACGTGATCAAACATAGAAAAGCTATAAGACCACCCGACTTACTGGCTGGGATCCCTTCGCACATGTACGTGTACTGCGACCTGGTGGAACCCCAGCTAGTAGGCGACACGGTAGCGCCCTTGTTGAAGATTGTGAACATCGACGCTAAAAGCTACACCTACGGCGCGAGTACCACCGTGCACTTCACCGACCCTCACTACGTGCCGTTGATGAAGAGCTCCTTCGATAGCGTGGAAATCGATTTAAGGGACAGCGTCGGACGCCACCTGCCATTCCACTTCGGGACTACGTGCATGAAGCTTCACCTGCGCAGAGAGCAGCAATGAACCCGAACGACCCCTACCTGGCGTACTACCGCCAACAGCAGTCTGGGCACGGAGTGTCCACGGTATTCAGAGGAGCTGCTTTCCAACGCGGCCACGGCATCGGCAGTTTCTTAGGTGGGCTGATGCGTACAGTGGTCCCATTAATCAAATCCGGTGCATCGGCGCTGGGCAAGGAGGCGTTGAGGTCCGGTGTGGGCTTCTTGGGCGACGTGGCGGCGGGCACAGCCGACCCCCGTGTCGCGGCCAACGCCCGGCTCAGACAGTTTACCGGGTCGCTGAAACGCAGGGCCGATGATAAACTGGATCGCTTGCTGAGCGGTGGCGGTACCTATAAGAAGAGGCGTGTACAGCGGGTCACTCCTCAGTCTCTGGCTAAACTCCTCGGAGTGAGGAAGAAGAGCGCTGCGCCCAAGAGGAAAAGGAAGCCCGCAAGACGCGTCGCTAAGAAGAGGAGAAGCAAGACCGTTGTGCGACGTAAGAAGAGCAGGAGTACCGCGAAGGACATTTTTGGATAATGTCGTTCATACATCAGAGATCGTGCGAGTGCGTCAAGACCGAGTTGGACCTGTTCTCTCTGCCCCCGACGCAGACCAGTATCGAGAGCAGCAAATGGGTCTGCTACAAGCCGGTCTCGTCGCTGACGGATGATTCGCCTATAGAGTTTGTAGTGCCCGGTCATGGAGACGAATACACCGATCTGTCGCAGACGTTACTGTACGTGAAGGCGACCATCAAAACGGCCGCTGGGGCCGCGGTGACGGGGGAGGATACAATCAAACAGGTCGGCCCGGTGAACAACTGGCTCCACTCGCTGTTCAGTCAAGTGGACCTGTACCTCAACAACAAACTGGTGTCGCCGCAAAACAACACGTACGCCTATCGCGCCTACCTGGAGAACATGTTGACCTATGGCAAGGACGCTAAGAGCACACATCTCACCGCGGAGCTGTTCATGGAGGACACCACCGCTAGGATGGAGGATTGTGAGGATCAAAACGTGGGGCTCGTAATGCGGCGGGCGTGGATCGCGGGCAGCCGCTTGGTGGACATGGTGGGACATCTGACGTCGATCTGTGCAACCAGGACAAGTTCATGCTGAACGGTGTCGAGATGCGGTTCCGTCTGATCAGATCGCTCGACTCATTCGCCATCATGTCCAAGACCATCACCGACTACAAGGTGGCGATCAGCGATGTCAGCCTGTTCATGCGCCGCTGCAAGATTAATCCCAGCGTGCTGTTGGCGCACAGCAGGACGCTGGAGACCGGCACAGCCAAATACCCAATCACCCGCGTGGAAGTGAAAACCGTCACGTTGCCGAGCGGTATCCGCGGTAAGACTATGGACAGCGTGTTCCTCGGCCAACTGCCGAAACGAGTCATAGTCGGGCTGGTGAACAACCAGGCGTTCAACGGAGACTACAAGAAGAACCCGTTCAATTTTCAACATTACAAGACGAATTTCTTCGCGCTGTACGTGGACGGTGAGCAAGTGCCCGGCAAACCGCTGCAACCGGATTACTCCGTAGGCCAAGAGTTGTGCGTGCTCGAATATCACACGCTGTTCAGTGGCACCGGCATCCATTACTTGAACTGCGGTAATGACGTAGACCACTCCCAATTCATATACGGTTGTACGGTGATGGCGTTCGACTTGACGCCTGACCTGTCGGCCGGTCAAGCGAGCAACTGGAACCTGGTGTGCAACGGCAATCTGCGCATAGAGATCGGATTTGCCGAAGCCTTGACGGAGGCGGTCAACTGCGTAGTGTATGCTGAGTTGGACAATGTAGTGGAAGTGGATCGCAACCGCAACGTGACTGTGGACTTTGGCGGGTAAAGGAGTTGCTGCGCTCAAGGCCACCGTGCGGACCGTTAGGTGGACTTTGGTGAGTAGACGATTTGCGGACCGTTAGGTGATGGTGTGCATGCGCGCGAGTCCAAGGTCGCCTGACAGCAGCGCGCTCAGATCAGCAGTGTGCGCTCAGTCGAGTTCAGTCAGCCGTACGGGATGGACGTGCCGCCACCGATCTACAACGAGCCACTGCCAGCGCGCTGTCATCACGGAAGCGTGGTGATGGACATGCAGTGTTTCAAGGACAGCGACAACGACTTTCTACTGAAAGAGGTCTGTGTGGTGGACGTGACTACCGGCACGCTGCTCCTACATCACATTGCCCGCCCACCCTTCAGCAAGGACCTCCTGACCTCTGAGAAACAGCGCGAGAGCGTCTGGCTTACGCGCCACTGCCACGGCCTGGAGTGGGACCAGGGAGACATCGCGTACATCGCCCTGCTGGACAAGCTGCGCTCCTGCCTCATCCACCGCCCCTTGGTCTACGTCAAGGGATCGCAGAAGAGGGACTTCGTACGGCGCCACCTCATAACCGAACCCGCCGCCACCACCGCCCAGGACATGGAGGATCTGGGCTGCGGGTCGCTCAACGGTCCGCCCACCTACCAGACTCTACGCTGTCGCCACCATAAGAGCTCCCACAACCGTTGCGTCCTTCATAACTGCATCCTCTTGCGGGACTGGCTCGTGTCTAACGACAGGTCGGACCCGTCCGCCTCAAGCTGCCTGTGCTGCTTCCGCCCACGATGAATACCGTTCAGATCAGAGAATGTCTGGCGAGGATCCCCGGACTGAAGAACGTCACGGTCTACGCCTCTGACCAACTACCGGACGCGCCAGTCAAGCCTCTCACCGCCATCGTGTCCAACACGGTAGCACACACCGAGGGAGGTGAACACTGGGTGGCGTTTTACTGCTCGGAAGAGGACAGACTCGAGTATCTAGACAGCTACGGGAGGCCGCCATACCAGGCCGACTTTCAAAGGTTCCTGAGGCGCAATCCTCATCACCGCCACTACATCTACAACAGGTATCGGCTCCAGGGCTACAATACTTCTGTTTGCGGCTACTACTGCATCACTTACCTGTACTGCCGGGCTGTTCTCCGCATGTCACTCAGCAACTACGTCCAGCTCTTCGACCCTACCACTCCTGCTGCTAACGACGCTCTGGTCCGCAGGCTCTTCCACTCCATATTCGCTTAAGAACTATATTGTTAGGTTTTAATAGTATGTGTATGTAACCTTTTCTTACTGTACAATACATGTCTCGTTATGGTAAAGCTTGTGTTTTCATTTTTTCTCCTTTATCCTTACTAAATTAAAAAAATATCAAAACTGAGGTAGCGGGGCTGGACCTCAGGTTTATATACCAGCGGCGCGTGCCACTGGCTGAGCCCCCGCCAAGCGGCAGTGAAGGCCGCCAAAGAGGGCGCGAGACCCCTCGGACATCAGCAAGCCGCTGACTAACTCGAGGGTGACCCCTCGGACATCAGCAGACCGCTGGGCAACTCCTTCAGGGTCGTCCCCGACACGCGCCGCCAACCGCTTCCCGGTTGGCGGGGGCTTTTTAAGCTGCACGGCTCGGGCCAAACGGCACATAACGCCTTTCACACACACACACACACACACACACACACACTTTAGTTTTTTCTGAGCCTACCGGCTAGTGAATTTTGAGTGTGTGAAGGGGAGGAAAATAAACAACTCGGGTTCATGCTGTACATAAGATATTATCGTATATTTTCTTACAAATACTATTTACATTTTTTTTTCTTAAAATTAATATATAACTAAACCGGGAATTCCTCTTCGTTCTCTTCATCGTCCTGGTGCTGTCCCTCCTCCTCGCCGTCCACCTCCATCCGCTGCGGCTGATCTCCTCTCCTCCTGGCTGGTGGTAGCGGCGGGACGTCCTTGTGTCCCCACGGCAGAGTGTGAATGCCGTCGGGAAGGACGCACCGCTTGTCGTCAGCTGGACTGAGGCTGAGTTTGTCCACTTCTACGGTGTAAACCCGGTGCAAGCGAGACTGGAACCGGACGTTGGTGGTATGCTTCTGGACCCCGTTAAACAAGCACTCTCTGTAGTCGTTGGGGGTGAGGACGTTCTTGACAACGCCCTTCGCCACCCCCTTGGCTCGCTTGAGAGCCTTGCTGCCGCCTGTCGCCGCGTCCTCGATGTCCATGAAGTACAGCTTGGACCGCAGGCCGAGGTACTCGAATAAGGACAGGCCGTTGCACTCGTCCTTAAACTTTCCGATGACCTTGGCGTTGACGGGGCTGTAGCAGGGGTGAGACCTCGGGTAGCCGCTGGTGTCAAAGTCGTCCAGGTGTTCCTTCATCTCGGCGTAGACGTCCTGGGACACGATGTCAAAGACGAAGCTGTCCGTGTCCATGTAGTCTACGGTGAGGCGATCACCGTAGCGCTCCTTCATCTTCTGCAGGAACTCGTACATGAGCCACTTGCTCAGCTCCAGGACTGACATGCCTACGTAGACGGGCTTGTCCAACACGATGTTGACTTTGGACAGATGCACCAGGGCCACGTCCTCCGTGTAGTACGTCCGGTCCCGGAAGTTGGATCTGGCGACATACTTGGAAAACTTCTCCGGGGTGCACACCAGCTTCACGTTGAGGCGCTTCCGTACATTCTCGATGGTCTTGCCGAAGACCGCGTTGTTCATGAGTTTGAAGAAGTCCTGTTCAAACTTCGTTTTGGCCTTCTTCCGCAGCTCCGTGTTCATGAGGATGTACGGTTCCAACCACCGCGACTGACGAAACGAGATCGCCCGATTCACCGCGACCAGCTCCAATCCGTTTTGCAGCGCCTGCTGCAAGACCCTGTAATGACAGACGTAGTGCGTCTTGTCGTCCAGGGTCGTCAACAGTTTGGGGAAGTTCCCTGTTGGCGGACGCTTCGTCTCGCAGCAGTAGGGAAGGTTCTTGTGTAGGTCGTGGGGTAGTGGAGGTCCACCTCCAAGATGTAGCCTCGTTCGGCCTCTGCGTCCAGCGCTGCAATGTCCAACGCCTGGATTTCCTCACGGCTGAGCCACTGGAAGTCTCCGGTCGGCAGGCACTGGGACATGGCCCAGCCGTAGAGGTTGTTGGCGTCCAGGTACAGGAGGAAGCGCGTGGGCTCGTCCGGGCGGTAGTACGGACACCCGGCGTGGTTGGCCTTGGCGTAGCGGGTGATAGCCTGAGAGATGCCTCCCCGGATCCCCTGCTCCACGAACAGGTACATGTCGAAGTCCTGCAGCGTGTCCAGCTCCACGCTGCAGGTCTTGAGCATCACGTCCCAGGCGTAGGACGGCAGGGTGTAGTAGTGGGCAGGGTCCAGCCCGTACTCTGCCAGCAACGTATCACGGAACCGCTCAAAGACATCGGTGAGCAGGGCGATGTCGCATCGCAGGTACTTGTCAGCGTAGTCCTTGAGGTTGTGGCACTCAAAGGCTCTCCACACGTTGAGGGCGTGCTCGTACTCCTCATCCTTGATTTCCTCCAGGGTCATGGAGTTCCTGAACGCCTCCTTGGGCGGTAACTCCCTGGTTCTGAACAACGTGTCGTAGGACGTCACGAAGTCGTAGGGGAACACGCCTTTCCTGCGCACCAGGTCGAACAGCCGGTCGTCGGGGAAGCGCTTCCTCGTCTCACGCATTCGGCCCGTGGGGAGTCCCGCCGCCAGGCTGGCCAGGCTCATGGACAGGAACCTGTACGTGTCCAGGAAGCGCACCGCGAAGCTGCTCCGTCGCGGGTTATCTCCAAGCTGACCGAAGTGGAATCGCTTGGTAAAAGCGATGTACCGCTCCTCCGTGTGTGCCAACACGTCCACGTCACCGGGGTTGATGGCCAGCTCGCGCACTACGAAGTGGGCGTCGTAGTTGGACAGGTTGTGGAAGTAGCAGTTGATGTGTCGTTGCTCCCGATACCTGAGGTTGCACGAGCGGTGGGCGGCTCCTCGGAACTCGTAGGGTGGAGCGTGGTTGTGGTCCCGCACCTTGACGTCCTGGTCCGTGAATTCCTTCCCGCAGAGGTAGCAGACGGTGGCCGCGATGTACTGGCGCGTCTCCTGGTCGTTCAAGACGGGCTGCAGTAGGACCGCGTTGGTCAGGAAGTCCCACAGCGCCAGCACGTCCATCTCCAGCCTTTCCATAAACACCTTAGACGCGTCAGCCCCGAAGTAGACGTGAGGCTCGAACTCCTCCAGGCCGAGTGAGTCCACGATCTGATAGGCGAAGGTGTACGGGACGTGCAGTTGCAGGGGCCTCGTGCCGAGCGGCGCTTCCGCCGGGTCAGCGGCGACGGGCTGCAGAGCACACTCAAAGTCCGCGTAGACGCAAAAGCGCTCGCGCCGAGTGTACTCGGGATGGGCGAAGCGGATCCGCTGCTTCTGGGACATGTCCAAGCGGAGGGGGGCCTTGGCGGTGCAGTATCGCATGTGCTCCTCCAGGCGCTCGGCACCGGACAGTTCCAGCTTGTTGGGCTGGTTGTCGAAGTGAGCGAAGCATCGCTTGCACACGTGGATAGTGCCGCAGTGGGACGTCAGCTGGGGTCGCACCAGCCTGCTGACGTTCGCGATGTAGGCGTAGTGACTGTCTCCGCTTGTGGTCACGTAAAGCAGGTCCCGGTTATCCTCCAACTCCCGCTTGCAGATCTTCAGCGGGAACACGCGGTCCTGGAACTTTGGTGATCCGTCGGGGCGTCTCCCCACCATCGCACGCTCGATCCCGTACACGTTCACGCTGATGGGGTTCCTCCTCTCGAAGACCTTGATGTCCTTCAGCGCCACGGGGAAGCGTAGACCGACCCAGTCGTAGCGTGCCATGACGTCCGGTGTATACGAAGCGGGCCTCTCCGGGTGTTGCGCGACGAACTTGGCCAGGATGGCGTACGCGAAGCACATATCATCGACGTTTTGCACGTTGATGACAGCGCGCGTCTCGCAGATGGTCCTGGGAAGCTGGACGAACCGGGCTCCGCGTTCTCCCAACGGGGTGTAGAGATTGACGCGGATCTCCAGATCGCGCATCCGGAGATAGCTCCACCCACTGCCCACTAGCAGGCACTGCTCCTTCTCTTCCACCAGCTTGTGGAAGGAAGCCGACAGGAAGTCCTCCAAGCTGGACGCGGCGGTAAGGGGCACGTTCTTCGTCTTGAAGGCCCGCAGACAGGTGGCTCCGTGGACGTTGGCGAATTCGCACTCCAGGAACATGTTGACCTTGATGTTCGGGTGTCGGGTCCTGACGTCGGTCAACAGGTTCAGGACGCTGTCGAACAGCAGCACCAGCGCGTCCTCCACGGTCAAGAAGTCCTCCATAGGTCGGGACAGGCCGAAGGTCAGGAGGCGTCCGCGGAACCCCCGTTGGACAGTGCGGAACGTGGGTAGTCCGCTGCCACCGCCCACCATCCCGTTGGGTGCCGTGCTGGGTCCGGGCTGAGGCTCGTGGCTGGGTCCGGGCTGAGGCTCGTGGCTGGGTCTCGGGCGGGGCTCGGGCGACAGGACGGGCAGGTGCGGCATCTCGTCCACAACGAGGTTCCTCACGACGGAGCAGTTGTAGACCTCGTGCTGGTCCCGGTTGTAGCGCCGGGTGAAGCCTCGGTCGCAGTAGGCGCATACGTACCTCATGCCGTGGTGAGCGCTCGCCATGTGCCACTGGAGGTACGCGGTCCTGCGGAAAAGGGCGCCGCAATCGGGACAGCGGACCTCGTTGGCGTGACCCAGCTGCACGTGGCGCCGGAGCAGGTCCTCGCGGGTGAATCGCCGCCCGCAAGCGTCGCATTCGGGCCGTGGGTCTCTGGCGGCTGGCGTTGTGGAGGAGGAGGTCGAAGCCGACGGGCTCGCACCGTGGACCGCTTCCATATGGTGGCGAAGATCCTTGGGGCCCACCAGGGCGATGGGGCACAACAGGCACGGACAGCCTGCGAACAGTAAAAACAAGTCCTATTAGTTACCCGATAAACACGAGTGTGAGGAGGTGGTGGTGAGGACCTACACAGAGGGCTGGCAACCTCTTGTTTAACCATCGAGTCTGTTCCCTCGTCTCAATCGCCAGTTTATCCAAGCTCGATAAATACAAGGGTGGTGAGGAACTATACAGAGGGCTGGCAACCTCTTGTTCACCCCTCGAGTCTGTTTTTCTCGTCTTAATCGTCAGTTTATCTAGTCAGGACCGTTATCTCTCTCATAAAAACAAGTCATTAGTTACTAAAGTCCACGGGCGCGTCGTGACGTCGTGGGTGAGGATACTGGAGAAGAAAGCATACTTAATAAACCTACTGGCGGTTTCTTATTTAACCTTAAACTGTACCTGGCGCCTGGTCGTGAGGAGTAGGAGGATGAACTGTGACGAGGTGGCGTTGCAGGTTGTCACTTCGCCCGAAGTGTCTACCGCAGACATGGCAGTCGTATTGGCGGTCGCTGTGGGCGGATGCAGCGTGACGAGTCAGGTTTCTAGCGGACACGTAGACGCGCCTGCAGACCTCACACATGCGGGGACCAGCCATCTACAAAATACATCGGGTATCTGTATTCCCCGTCCGTCACAAAGGCACAGTTGCCACAGCAGAAACACTTTGGTAGCGGTACCCCTGGGAACGAGGCGAGTCTAGCCCTTTTAATAATGTTAGATAGGAATAAATGACATGAGTCGCTCCTATGACATTCCCAACACTGGTACACGTCTTTGTCTTTATTACGCTCACACATAGCGATTTCACCCTCGTCTGTAATTCCATTAGGCACTTGGAACTTCGATTTAAAAGCAAAACCAAATTTTATTTCACTCAAAAAGTTTTTAAAAAGGAGTGGAAGCGAGTCTATTTTGCTCTTTAAATTTGGTTCATTAACTTTAATCGTTAGAAAACACAACTGTTCCAAGGTCATTACGGTTTCACTCATCTCCATCTGAAAAGAAACAACGACAAGGCTCAGTGTACTGGGATATTTAAAAGATTAAATATTAATGTTAGCTAATAAGATTTTAGAGCATTGGTAAACTTGCTGATGAAAAAGTAAATTACATGTTACTTACATTTTAAGATATTCAAAGAGAAAGTCGGAACAGTCGCACAAGTAATCACCACGATAGTAACGAAAAAAAATAATGAATAATTGAAATATAAACGCTAATTGATAAATATGTTGTTACTTACGTTGACTTTTATGGGAATCCAAAGGCAATGAACAGCAAGTTGTGTGGGTGTATCGTAGAGGCAGCACTACTTCGTCCACACAGTAAGAGCTCCAGAGACAAACTGGCGAAACCCCTGAGGACGCGCTCATAAATAGCACTCCGGTTGGGAGGAGAAATCGGTCGTGGAACTTTCCACTGGAACCACTAATGGGTAAACCGACTGTAGCGGTCACGTAGGCATGAGGATGACGTCATGGCGGTTTTCTCCGAGTTGTTTACACCTTCGGTCCTATCCGTCAGTCTCCTTTTAACGGTACTGGCTAGCGGTGCACCATGTTTAATTTATTCACAATGGTTTCGGAGCCGGTAGGGTCCTATCCAGCGACAATGCCTTTCCATATACATTCCATGATATCAGAGGTGGATTCGATAGACGCAGAGGTATTTCTGCAAACGGTGTACTACTATACGAGATGCTTCCTCGGAAAATTACATGTTGAATTTTGGTTAGAAAGATCGTTGGCTCCACACAAGTGTCGACAACTCAGGGCTGACCTGGGAGACTTTAATGTGATACCGACACACGTCTTATGCCGCAACGCCATAGTTTGGCTCCTTCGGGAGGTTAATCCCCCAATATATGCGAGGGTTGTAGTAAACGGAGGGTAGGTTAGGATATTGCTTTTTTTCTGAATAAAATAAAGGGTATTGTTATAAACAAACCCAAAAAGAAAAGACAAGCAAAACAAATATATTAAAAACTGGTGGAAGAAGCCTATGTTAGGTTTCCGCCGGGGGGGGGCATACTCACTGTGCCTTTGCTGTTACAGTTAAGACTTGAATAATTAGTGAGGGTGAGAAAGCGGTCAATACAATAATAGCTTGTTTACGTCGTTGACTGATTTGAAGAGGGCTTTCCACTGACCGGTGAAAGCTTCTGGAACGTTCCACTTGTTTACAACGCAGAAATAGCTTGTGTATTAGCCGAACCCTCATTCTCTTGTCGACAACTAACGGAGCAACATGTCAGACATCACACATGTCTTGTGCTGTCCCTGCACTGTGGCCGTTGCCTTCCAAACGATAGAGAATGAAATGAACCATGGCTTAATAATCCTCCGCCTCGGCTTCGTAGAGGAGGACGGAAGGGTGCACTATTTCCCCCGGTGGTTTACCGCCAATATACCAGTAGAGCTGGATCTTGTAAAGCAGAGGGTGAATGGCTTTTTGACAAATGGGTTTTCGGCTGTGGTAAGCTACCGGGGGGTTCAGCTTCAATAAGCTGTTGTATTCTTATTTTTATAATATTAACTTAATAAACTAAAAAGAAGAAAAAATATATATAAATTGATAAACTGAAAAAAACGAAAAAAACAAATATATAATAAAAACAGATTTATAATAAAACTGGTAGAAGAAGCCTATGTTAGGTTTCCGTCAGGTCACGTGATGGAGGTGGATCCTCACCGCGTCTTTGCTGATTAGGTGGATCCTCACGCCAGGTGGCGTCATGGGGGGGAGGATCCTCACCGCGTCTTTGCTGATTAGGTGGATCCTCACGCCAGGGGGCGTCATTGGTGGGGAGGATCCTCACCGCGTCTTTGCTGATTAGGTGGATCCTCACGCCAGGTGGCGTCATCGGGGGGGGGGAGGATCCTCACCTACATGCTGATTTGGCGGGGGGGGAGGATCCTCACCTACATGCTGATTTGGCCGGGGGGGGGAGGATCCTCAGGATCCTCACTGCGCCTTTGCTGGTTTTGAACATACTAATGCCCCCTACTCTATACTTCACAATAACAACACATAACTATCAGATTATTCATTTTTTTCCAAAATATATATTTTAATGCTCAATGTTATCGTAATTAAACCAAGATTCAAATGCAGTAGATATCATCTGACATGTTAATTTTACTACTAAAATTAGAAAGCTGAAAATAATGTTTAAGATTCATATACACATAAAACATTTATGCTGGAATTGCAGTTTTGTTTTATCGCTAAGGGCCCACTTCAACCACATGGTCAAAAATAATCAGAATAAGTTTTGAAAATATTCAAATATAAAATAATTGTAACTAATTCAAATAAAAAGAATGTTTCACAAATTAACAGCCTCAACCTTTTACTTGTTAGCGAATTTCCCCTATAGGGAAGAAGCTATTACCGTAGTCGGCATGGTAAGACACCATGCCGCTCGGGACCTTGATAACTTTTCGTTTTGAGGTCCCCAGAAGCCAAAAACACCATTTGATCAAAACTTTTTTGCCAATAGTTCCCGAAGCAGCAAACCTGCGTACTCAGCCTCCATGTTATTCTTATGGAGAATAAGTATCGTGTTATCTCCCTTAATTATGAACGTAAGTTAATAATATTTGGTTTGTGGCTTTACCTACTTGAGTTATATTGATATTTGTATAAAACCCCATTTTTTGTTTTCCTTGCTTCAGAAAACCTGCATACTCAGCCGCCATATTATTCTTATGGAGAATTATTAAAATGTCATAAATCGTTTATTTATGAATGTATAGAGATGAAACTTGGTATTTGGTTTAATGTGGTATTAAGATACATATATATGCATTGGAAATTCATTAAGTACGCAGGTTTGCTGTGACAGAGGTATTATTTTATTTCATTACACGATGCTAAAAGCGGGTATATCACTATTTAAACTTGTAAACATGATATGTCTTGGTTTTGCGTCCGAGGAAAACCCAGTCTTGTGTGTCATTCAAATCTGGGATTAAAAACAGGATTTATTTAAAATGTATAATATTTTTGGGAACATTTTTAGAACTTCAGTGACGGAGCAGATTGCACTACTTGTTTTGCTTGTTTGGGAGTTTTCCCTTTACTTATATATTCCCTCTTTAAATAGCTGGACCCAAAAGTGTGTTATTTTTTGCAAGGATATGCAATGTTATGTAGAATAGTTATGGGAGTGTATGTAATTCAAACCATCCAGCCAGTCAGGCATAGAGCGTTTTCCGACAGTACCAAATAGGAGCATTAAAACCCATCAACTCACCAGAAACTCCTATGCTTACCCAAGTATTTTACTAACTGACGTGTATAACTCTAACTTGATGTTAGAGTAAACATGTTTACATATTTCTTCTTTCATGTTGAAGGTTAGGAAGACAAAATTACTATTGTGTGATGCTTAGAACTGTTAGGAAGATTGTGCTGTCGTTTGAGTTGCCATGACAATATCGACGTCAAAATCTTCTCTGACATAAAAGGCAGGATATTATAAGACCAAGGAAGATGTTTGAACAAGTTAAATTAGTATATGATTGATCAAACACTGAAAACGATTATCGGATATTTACTTCCTACTATTAAAGTAATATGAAATCAAACTTTTCCTAGGACTTAAAGGCCAATTTAAACTAAATAAAAGGCTCGGGTAGTTCAAATAAAAGTTTCCAATACAAAGTTATATTCGGGTTTGAGCTATTGGTTTTGAAACTTCTTTAATACAAGCTTGGTTTAACATCGTAAGGATTTTAAAGTTTCTTTAGTTGTTTCACAACATTTAAGATTAAACAAATCATATTTATATTCATGTTTTCCTTGTTCTGTAATATCTAATTTTACCTTAATGCTATTTAAAAAATGGCAAATCAATGGATGGAAGAATTAATCCATATTCTGAAATAAATGCCGTAGTTATAAAGGACAACATTTGTTCTAACCAACATTATTTAATAGAATAATAAGACAATCATAATATTAAAGCGTATGAATATTTAAAGAAAACTATATAAAACATTTTAAATTAAAAATATGCAAGTACACATTGAATATGTATTTTTTAAGTATTTAAAATATGTATCCCTTAAATATATATAATGTTTGTACGAATTTTTAATTAATCATTTGTTACAAGGGTTTATATGACTTAATATCCCAATTTTTGAGTATCAACGATTGGACATTATAACTGCAAGGTGCATAACATACATGGATATAATTAAGGTATGTGCTAAGATTAAGGTTAGTGTTAAGATTAAGGAAAGTGTTAAGGTAATAGGCGCTGGTCTGTCGGATCGTTTCACACTAACTACTGAAATCACTTTTTACTTTCTCCCTCTATATATAGTATATGGAGAAAGTATTGTTTTCGTCAAAATTTTCGAATTTGAGTTGTTAGTGGAAATTTTCGAATTTGAGTTGTTAGTGGAAATATTCGTTTTGGTGCTCCCTGAACCCAAAAAAGTGGTTTTTACGTGATGTCTGTGTGTGTGTGTGTGTGTATGTGTGTGTGTGTGTGTGTGTGTGTGTGTGTGTGTGTGTGTGTGTGTGTGTGTGTGTGTGTGTGTGTCTGTGTGGATGTGTACAGAGCTAGAGCCTTAACCAATGGGCCGATTTTTATGAAATTTGGTATGTAGGTACTAATCCACGATATCTCCAGGTTTTTTTAATTTTTTGGAATTTTTTATTTTTAAGGGTAATTATCCCCCCAAAACCGCCAAAAAACAAGAAAAATCCAAATTTCTCAAAAACGGCTCTAACGATTTTGATTAAACTTTAGTCGTTTGTAGAACTTTAGTTTTCCAACAAAATGACACCACCTGCATTCCTGTAAAATTCGGGTTCAGAAATTACAGGACTTAAAACATCAAAAATTCTGTTTTTTGGACTTTTCATAAAAAGACATAAATATAAAGAAATATTACTATTCACCATTAAAAATAGCTCAAAAAACTAAATAATTAAGTATTTTGAATTACTATTCTACGATTGCTGGTTTCAGAGAAAATTGAAATTTTCGTTTTGCGGTAATCGTAGTACGTTGTACCCATGTTAATCTTATGGGGAATAAAAATAATACTATTTCTCTCTTATTTACTGATCAATTTCATTCAATCTTGATATGCTTGTCAAGTTAGCATTGACCAACAGAGGAAATTCGAAATATGTTGCCCCTTTATAACCCTGGGGGGAATAGGGGGCATTTCCCCTCTTAAAACCACGAGTGTAGCAATGGATTCTGTAGTGCCTCCAAAGCAGGGATTTGGGTGGATGTTTTTTAAAACAACTTGTTTACAAGATTTTCTGTACATTCGACCGTGTTTTGTATTCTATATTTAGTAAATAGAAAAAAATTATTCATTAAAGTTGGGCTAAAAGGGAGAAAGTATGTGTCAGTTTCCTGAAACCGTTTATTATAATTCCCCCTCGCGCACACCCGTCCATGATCACATTTACGAAACTGCATACGATCCGTGTCAGAATAACTTGAACATTTCAAATTATCTCCTGTCGAAAGAATACTGGGATTGTTTACATGAACACTCCTGCTCAGAAAACAAATTCAATCGATTGATTTTTTATTGTTTTTAAATTTTACTTTGTGCAAGCATGCCCTTTAAAAAAGAAAAATAAATGTAAAGAGACAGATATTAAACCTTGGTTGTCAAATGGTATTCTCGTCGTAGAAGCTCAAGAAGCTAGATTTGCACAGGGTATCCAATATACCGGCTGATTTTAATGAATATTATAACATATATCAAGAAATACAGTAAATTTATAAAAAACTGCAAAAGCTGGACACTTGTATGAACGACTAAGTAGGAGTGATAATCTGGCAAAGACGTGTGGAGGACGCGTGAGGGACGCGTGGAAGGGACACGGTCAGGAAAAGAACCAGATTCCGTTACCTGCTGATATTCCAAGCCCGGAAATATTCAATGTTTACTTTGCGAACCTTGATAAATATGAACTGTCCCTGATAACAGAGCCCTTTGTACAGTCAGTGGCCGATGTAAGTTGCTCTAGTACACTTTGTTTAAAACCTACTGACCCCCATGAAGTTTATGGTGTAATAATTAATATGAAAAACTCCAACTCGGCCTGATATGATGGCATAACTCATAGAGTTATACGCCACTACGCAACTTACGTTTCTTATCCTCTTTCTGAAGTAATTAATGCATCACTGATTGAGGGTTTACTTCCACAGGAATTTAAAGAAACAATTATACTCTCAATATTCAAAGATGGTGCCTTTAGTTTTCCGAAAATATGGTGCCAAAATCGCAAATGTTTCAACCTTTTCAAAGATATACGACCACATCAGTGGTCGTATATTAACCTATTGTACGCACATAGATTATTAATAAATTTATTGTACTGTATAAGGAGCAATATGGGTTTATAAAAGGTAAAAATAAAACAGGTGCCATGGTTGACTTCGTCACGAGTCACGAAGGCAATTACTGCAATGAACAAAATATGCAAAGCTGTAGGCCTTTTTTTCAAAAAACATTCAATTGTTTGGATCACAGTATCCAAACAATTACAATAGGCTTTATATCTCTGGACTACGTGGTCCATCCTTAGCATGGGTAAAACCATTTTTGAAATCCAGAACTCAGCAAGTGCAAGTGGGCTAAATAATTTATGGTCCAAAAATATTGCATTAAATTTTGTGATCCACAGGGCTCAGTTTTGGCGCCCATTGTTTTTAATTTTTATTAAAATAGCGTTTAAAAATTTATAAATCTACAAGTATCTATAAACGCAGATGACATAGCTATTTTGCTTGGAAAAAATGTATTTACAGATTTTTAAACTGTAAGTTTTTCTGCCATTAACAAACCTTGACCAATATTTAAACAGCAATAACTTTCACGTAAACCCGAATAAGACTAACTGTTTTTTACCAGGCGAAGAAATTTTGAAACCAAACGATTCTCATGAACGATTTTGAACTTCCATTTGGCCCCAACAGAAAATATCTTGGATTGATCTTTGATGAAAATCTCTCGTGGACCCAGTACACCAACGCGCTATGTTCTAAATTATCGTCACAACTATTTTTAGTAAGTAGATTTGCTAAATTTCAAAACGTTTTTCTCATTATTTACACCTCACTTATCGAATCAAGACACGATACGATACGGGAGGTACTCATTACTCATACTCGTAGTACTTTGGGGTTCTTCGTCCCATATTTTACTCACACGATTTTTTATATTGCAGAAAAGAGCAATTCTTATAATGATTGGAGTGAATAGGCAAACATCTTGCCGGGCGTTTTTGAAATCATTCAATATTTTAACTTTCATCTCATTATATCTATGATATGCTTAGTTTTTAAAATTTAAATACGCTAAATTCAAAACCAGAGTAAACGGTCATGCAAATAACAACAAACAACGGCAACATCCCAGACAGACCTGCCACAAAAAGTGGCATCTCTTTCACAAAAGATTGGGCCTAAACTATTTAATAAACTCCCTCAGCAAATAAAATCGCAAAATACCCCCAAAACTTTCATAACTGTATTAAAATAATACCTTGTAGATAGAGCAGTTTGCTCTGTTGATGAGTTTTTGGCTGCTTGAATTAACATTTTTTATATTAGTTATATTTTTTCGATGAATTTATTTTAAGTAAAACTTGTGTATAAATCTATAAAACCTAATAATTACAATATTTGTTATTCATTTAATAACACATTTTTGACGTTTGTAATACAGTTTTAATTAATTTTCATCTGCAAATAAAGAACTTTGATTGATTTTAATATGCACAATACGGGTTATTCCGATCCTGGTGGAGATAGTTTTGTATATACAGGGTGTTGAAAAAAAAACCTTCAGGACTTCGGGATATGATTACTTACATAAAAACTAAGAAAAAAGTTCCTATTAACACATGTCCTAAAATGTTCGGTTTTCCGTATATTATCCGTCTGTATGTGTTTTTTACATGACCAATTATATCTCACGAACCACTAAACGTATAAACTTCAAACTTGGCACGTGAACGACTATTAACAAAACCTATTTAGGTATGTAGTATGAAGTTTCTACTTTGTACTATTTAAAAATGGCGGCCATTTTTAAATGACCATTTTATTTTAAAGGTTAATATCACAAAAACTATACATTTTACAAAAAATCTTAAAGAAACAAATAAGTTGTGCAATTCTATTTCCTAAATAATGGTGTAAAGCTTATTAAGATCACACTACAAACAACTGATTTATTGCAATTTGTTTTATTGAATAAATGCTTATTTTGTGGTAATTATAGCAAAACTAGCTGTGTAGCCGTCCTTCGTACGGTTTGCATATAAATGGTAGATTAACTAAAAAAATTAACAACCCACATAAGTTTACAATATTAAAATTTCATTTTACACGTTTAAAGTAGAATTAAATTAAAGTTAACGAAATATACTATGGCAGATAGTTCGGGTACTGTTGCCAAGTCGAGGCACTCTGTCGGGTAGTGAACGGTGTGGTTTTTGCGACTCCAAATCGGTACACGTAACACTTTGGATTCGATTTTAGAAATAAAAGAACTCAAGTACAACAAAATATTAACCCTGTTTAATTTAACATTTTAAATACCTTGATACATTAATCTTTACATTCCAATAAACTAATAGTAATGTAACGAAACATTAAACTGTAAAAACATTGACAAACCACTTTTAAAATCACCGTTCTTGCCAGGTCCTGTTTTCATTATAATTGTAAATAAACAATTTAAACAAAGAAAAATCATATGTTTTAAAAACATATGACTACTTGATTTTATTTAAATAAATGTAAATCAATATATACGAACTTTTATAACAGTGGTGATGGTTAAATTAACGGTATTAAATATTGTATATGTTCGTTTCTCCCTTTGGAATAGACCTACATTTGTGTTGATCTCCGTTGTTAGTTCATTGGTGGACGTGAGGATGGCACAATCACAGAGCCAGGCACTTTCCAGATTAAACTGTTTATGAACCTAGGTGTAACAAACTGTCAATCAGTAAATCCTGTGATTCATCGACAGTGCCGAGTGAAGGATAGATGTTTCTGAGACTTAATTAGTTTTTCAATGTCCCAATCTCAACTTTTAAAAGCGCATAAGAAAACTGCTCAACCCTTAATCTTCTCAAAAATACATTTTCATGTTTACTGTTAAGTTCAGACGCTCAGTGGTCGGCTACATAAAATATATTTTTAGAGAGGCGTAGACTCGTCCATTCATGTCTCACTTACGACAGAGAGTCTGTGTGAAATCTCCAGAGAACAACACCGTGACTCCCTATGATGTTGTTTCTTATTTCCTTTTAAGGCATCAAATTTCAGCTCTACTGGTTGAGTAGTTGGTGTGTTATGACTAACACGCTCATATTAAAGGCCATTGGCCAGAGTCTTTGAGTATATTTGTGTCTGGAGTAGGTAAATGTCTGCACTGAGCTATCAGCTACATTCCTACCGAAATTCAGATCCATCAGTCCAAGAGTATGTGCAAGATTGTTAAAATATTGTATTTTGAAATTCCGGGGGGCGAAGCCCTTAAACATTTTCGTAACAGGAATAGGCTTGCGTTTTTTTCTGATGAATTAGCGAAATGTAACTTACAAAGGTCCAGTAAATACTAATACTCATAAAATTGCCATAAAAGTAAATTAGCGAAGAGACCTAAAGGACTTTTTTAAACGTATTCTTATTGTGAATCTGCAACATAAGGGGAACCACCATCCAAAATTTTATCTTTAATAGACATTGTCGTTTCTTAGATAAAGTGATCATTGTCAGTGAGTGCATGAGTCTGACAAATATAGATTTAGATCATATATCCACGTATGTTATTTATTACCAATCTTCACTCAAAGTTTTAAAAAAGAACTACAACACCTATTTATAGAATAACTAATAGAATCATCTGGTTCAATATAAATAAATGATTTGTCCATAAGAATAGCATAGGATCTTTAAAACCCTTTGGGGCAGTGTCCTAAGGTAATTTAAAACAATCCAACTACCCTAAAACCTTCTAACGCACATATAGAACATAGAAAAAAAGTTGCATAAAAATAGGTGCCGTTTTCCTGTGAAAAGTGAACAAAAAATTACCAAAACCGCACAAAATCACGTTTTTGAGCGGCCGCCATTATTTCTTTAAAGGTGTATGCCAGTTTATAGGCCCTAAAACCTTCTCACGCATATATAGAACAAAGAAACAAAGTTTAATTAATACCGTGCACCCGTTTTCCAGTGAAAAGCGAACAAAAACCCGTCCTTGAGCGTTACCGGTAGACAGACAGACATAAATTGAGATAAGATTTGTTTTGGTTTCCCTAGGGTGTGTAAAACGTGAAAATATGCAAAAATTTCATAATTCCAAGCAATGCACAGACAAAACTCTAATTTTATTTATATAGATTAATTATACGGTATTGAAATAAATATATATATATATATATATATATATATATATATATATATACTTGATGTACACGTTCTTTGCACAGGGGCTTTCCTCACCCGTTCTATAGTCAATGCAAATTGCATTTTAGCATTGATTGATTTTAGTTAGCTTGAAACAGCTGTTGTTCTTGCTTCTGCTCTTTAAGCTGTCAAATGTAAGTGCCCTCAGCTGTTCGCATTACAGTTTCTGAATGTTTACTTTCTTATGAAATGTAAAAATTTAAAATTAGAACGTTCACAGGGCGTAGCCCGAGGGGATTTTAAGGAAGTGAATAGGCCTATGTGTTGCATGGGTTCAAGATCTACCTTTGTGTAAAATTTCAGCCCAGTCGGTTAAGTAGTTTTTGTGTTCACCCGGAACATCAGACAGACAGACAGTTAGACAGAAACCACCTCTTCTTTATAATATTATAGATAAGCATGCATTCAATAAAAACATTGCAATAAATCAGTTATTTGTCCTTTGATCTTAATAAACTTTACACCTTTGTTTAGGAAATAAAATTGCTCAATTGTTTGATGTTTTTAAGATTTTTTGTAAAACTTACGGTTTTTGAGATATTAAGCTTTAAAATATAAAAAGGCCGCCATTTTGAAATAGTACAAAGTATAAACTTAATACTACATACCTAAATAGGTTTTGTTAATAGTCGTCCACGTACCAAGTTTGAAATTTATACGTTTAGTGGTTAGTGAGATATAATTGGTCATGTAAAAAACACATACAGACGGATATACGGAAAACCGAGCATTTTAGGACATGTGTTAATAGGAACTTTTTTCTTAGTTTTTATGTAAGTGATCATATCCCGAAGTCCTGAAGGATTTTTTTCAACACCCTGTGTATAAATTTATGTTAGGAAAACGGGGTTGTTCGACATTTCCAGACAACTTTCTTTTTTCAGAAGTTATAGAAATTACGTGGGTATGAAGTATTGATTAAAGAGCGAGATTTTGGCCCGAAAGTTTACATTCTTTCTATTGAATCTCACAATAATTAATATTTCTTTCATTAATTGGTTTCCATAAAACGAATGTGTATTTAAAAGGTATAATTACATACTTGTTTTAGAAAAGAAAGATAACATACTAGATATATTGTTTAAACTTGTGTATTTAATTTAAATTATTTAATCGTTCAGATCCTATATGTCTGTGTAAGCCATAAATGAGACCCCTAGTATCAAAATCAGCAATCTCCATTTTTAGAAATTTTTCAGTAGAGACAGAAAACCGCTATATAGTGATCTCATACCACTGTAAATACACAAAATACTATAATAAAATATTTTGATCTCTAATATGACAATTAAAAAGTCTTGGACTGCTTTAATTGATTAATTTTACAGTAATTAGCATTTAAAATATGGACATTGCTGTGTTTGCAGCCAACAAATGGAGATTGCTGGTTTTGATTCTATGTTGAATGGAGATTCCTGTTTTTGATTCTATGTTGAATGGAGATTGTTTGTTTTGATTTCAACATTTTGTGAAGTAATATAAATGGATAAAGTTACATTCCCACTTTATACAGGGTGTAAAGCATTTATAAATCAAACACAAATTATTTTGGGCATTAAGTTTATTAACTTTTAAAATTACAATATTCCAAGTAGGCCTACGTTAAAATAATTCCTTCAACATGTCTTCAGGCTTCCTAGCATGGGATCAAAATGTTTTTGCACTGGATACAATAAGATTGTACAAAATAACCTTGACAGTTTTATACTGATAGTAGTGGCTCTTCTTCCAACACTGGCTCGCAGATGGGATCTTCATTATTTCCATCCTCATTCACATTGAGTCCATCAGCTCTTGAGAGTACTTCTTTGTAGTATTTCAAAGAGTTATTTTCTCTCCAACCATTTCCATAGTGGACAGACAGCAAGTTTTCAACATCTTTCAGTTTCGCCGTACTCACTTTTACAAGGTTTCCTGTCGGTATCATGTCCGGGTTTACATTAGCAGCAACAGTACCAGCTTTTGTAATAAATTTTGGTTTACCACAGTCAGTACGGTAGTTTACTTCGCCACGGACTAGGACATTGCTTGGGTTCTTTCTTGATCGTGAAAGGATCATTCTCTTTATCTGAGAAATTTTGAAGTGCCAAAATTGTGTATTTTTCAAATGTTTATCACTTTCAGCATGCCAGTTGTACATAAAAACATCATTGATACCTGCTCTAAACAAAGTCGTTGAATTCTCTATCATAGCATAATATTCATCTGGATTGGCTATAACTTCATGTTTTTTAAACTGTTTTTCGAGTACCCCAAAGACTCTATCTGGGGGTAAAAATGAATGTCCCCTAACGGGAAAGTACAACTCTAAACGCTTTATATTTTTTGGTGCATCTGTTGAAAACCACTTCATACACATTGTCAAAACGATTTTGTTTTTATTTTGGCCTGAGCACCCGTCAGCTATAAGTCGTATTTTTTTGAACTGTGACATTTCAGTGTTTCTTAACCGATGGTAGATAGAAGAGGCGACCTGGTTAGAACCTTTAGGATACGTATCCTCTGTCCATGTGTAGCTAAAACAATTTCCTGATTCTAATTTACTCTTAGAATTTCCTTGTACTACTTCAAAATTGTGCAGGTACAGTTGACGACTGTAGTAGGCCTGTTGATCAGGTACTTTAGGCAGTACTAAGTTCTTTTGAAGGTCAAAAGACATTATAAGTATATCAGGGTCATCACTTTTCAAAGCATCAAAAAAGGCCTTAGCGCGAAGTTTGTGAATGCGCTTGGCAGTTATAAGGTCCTTTTTCTTATTAACATCAGACTCAGTCTTCAGTTGTTGTGACAATGAAATACAGGTAGAACACATGTCGGTTCGTGGACCACCAAAACCAAGATTAAATTTTCGATTGAAAATCAACCTAAACAGAGATTTTTTTACCTTAACATTTTCCAGAGCTTGTTCATTGTACATTTTCCAAAGCTTTACTACATTTAAATCACTTGATAAGTACTTTCTTACACTTTTACCCCTCCAGTAATGCGATTCTACACATTTTAGTGCTGATATGAAATTTACAACAGCCTCTTTACGAGCTTGAAATAGTGCCGTTTTCCGATCACCACCTCTTTTTTCACGAACATTTTCGCCAGTGACAGCAAATTTCTTGACGAGATACTCTACTCTTGTTCTAGTAATATTAAAGATTTTCAAAAATGCTTTTTGACAAATTGGAACATTTTCCCCATCACAACCTTTCACAAAATACTTGGTTTGATAACTTTTACTCTTGTGTTCATTGTTCTTAGGGCGCCGTCTTTTTACTGGGGAAATTTTAACATTCCTCAAAATGATATTATCTTGTTCAAGTTTAACAGTTGTTGAATATAGTTGTTTGTGGATCTTCAATAGATCTGCCATCCTTAATGTAGAACATTTCAATGACTTTGTGTTGTGTCCACAGGTGGGATACTGTGGAAGTGTCTTTGCAGAGTATCTGGAAAGCAAAGAAATACAGTCTTAATGACTGATTAACTTAAATTGATGTGGGAACGTGAACTTTATCCATTTTCTTTTATGTAAGAAACCTTCAACCCTAGAAATAACATAACAACTTGATTAACATTAATGATGATATACTTAGGTTATGCTACTTACTTAAGTTTTTTTGCAATATTTCTCTTCCATTTCTGAGGTTGCGGTATCCGTTTCCTAGCTTTAGTTGGAGTTACGGGAGAAACCGACACACTAGATGTTAAAGAAGTATCCATTTCAACTGTATACACTTATAAAAATAATTAATTCTCCACTAATAAACAAACCATGTTGTTATTTTTAACATCAAAACACACCACTAAGTAGTAATCAGATGGCAAAAGAGAAATACAGCTGAGCATCATGGGAAACACAATGGCCGGCTGGGATTGGTTGGATTGGAGATTGCTGTATTTGAAACGTAACTCTGCTGGAGATTGTTGGGTCTGATACTGCAATCAGCTTTTAGTATTAAAAAAACATTGGATATTGTAAACTTTTGAAACTTATTTGTTTATAGATCTATAGAATCCAGCGCAAAGAACAATATCCAATGAAAACCTCAAAATCGATAAAAATTGGACATTGCTGATTTTGATACTAGGCGTCTCAAATACGCTTGTGTTTTTATAAAATGAAAAAAAGTTTTACGATTGTTCATCGTAACCAGAATTCAAAACAAGGCTAAACTTTAATTTCGGAGAAGAATTCCAGATATTCCCTGATTAAAAGAAGAGAAGATTAACTAGACGCCTTTAGAGTAACGGCTGGTATTTAGATTGCTACATCTTCTAAAAACACTTCAAGTATATTAAAAACAAAGTTACTACTAAATGTTTTATATAAAAAAATTGAAGAGCAAACATTAGAGCATTTATTTTTAACTCATTCAGGTGGTTTATAACGTATCTTATACATTATTTATGATCTTCATTCGTCTATCAATGTTTTTAAACACTGCCCTAGATTTTAATTGTGCAAAGTGGTATTTTTTCTTAAGTAACAGGTTAGTTGTTTTCCCTTAAAAAACACGTGGAGGCCAATTTCAGTTCCATTGGTTTCACATCATTACCATAAATTATAAAACTAATACAAATACATAAAGTACTAAGTTGGAAACCCAGTCAGTACCGAGCTTATTTTCACTAGCTTCTTTTATAAATTAAAAAAAATAGTAAACGTTTTATCTTGGTTTTTAGCAACAGTTAAACTAATTTCCTATATTTAATTAACTTTAAGGTACACATTTCACAATTATTTCAATATTCGGAATTTGTTTAACCTAACTGCCCGTCACCATAGGCTATAAACGGTTCTCATATTCGGTTCTCTACTATAACGGTACATATTCGGTTCTCTATAACGGTACATAATCGGTTCTCTATAACGTTACATATTCGGTTCTCAGGTGCATATACCTGTGCGGTGAACTAAAAACAGGAGGTACCGTAACGGCATTAGTAACATGGGCAAGCTAGAGGTGACCGCTTATTTACAGATGTCGTCCGAGACCGGGATCGAACCGGTCACGTCTGACTTGCTAGTCAGGCACTTTACCTCTGAGTTACCACGTTCGTTCCAATGAAACTATGTTACAGTAAATATTTTGAATCCAATTTGTGTATTTGAATCCATCAGTGGTGTACGAGGGGGGGAATGTAACCCCCTGACAGTATAGCATAACATTTCCATTTGTTTTCTCAATGACGTGTGTACAAATATTTATTGCGTTTAATTACGTTTAACGCAATGCCAGAACAGCATTTGATGAAAACATTATCTTCAAGTTTTTATGTTAGTATTGCATTCTCCACCACATTCTAATCCCAGTTCTATCTCTATATTATTTAATAAAGTAACGTCATGGTTAAAGTGTTTGCCTCACAATTTAAAATTCTCCAGATCGATCTTCAGTATATACATGTTTCACAAGTTCGGAACTGTACCTAGCTGTCACATTGGTAACTGGCCTTTTAATTACGTTCCTGGTATAATCAGTTGGTCTTGGTCAGTAACAAGGTACACCAAGTATATCATTTATACTATACTTGAATTAATTCATGCTTGGCTTTCAATACGCGCTAATGAGTGTCGGCAACCTTAATAATGATAAAAGTGTAGTGACTATAGTAATGTTAAAACAATATGGATTTTCCATCCATAATTTTCTTATTGGCAAAACACATTCTAGTACAATTAACTTGGTTTAGTGACAGCAATGTTGTAAAAACGAATGTTCCTAAAGTAATGGCTTAAAATAACACTCTCGATGACCGTACAATCTTATACTGTTCAATATAAAACCTAGCTTAACAACCCATTACTCCAGCAGCTGAGCCGTTAAAACAAAATTCTCTTATTTTAAATGGACCATGAATAGTTAGTACTGATGATTGAATCACTAGGAAGTTCTCTCTCTCTCTCTCTCTGTCTCTCTCTCTCTCTCTCTCTCTCTCTCTCTCTCTCTCTCTCTCTCTCTCTCTCTCTCTCTCTCTCTCTCTCTCTCTCTCTCTCTCTCTCTCTCTCTTTCTCTCTCTTTCTCTCTCTTATCTATCTCTCTCAGAAAAACATTTTTATGATACAATTGAGAAATAAAATGCATTACAAATGTGCCACTTATAACTATTATTTATAAAAACTATTAACTATACAAATTACATTATTCAGCATTAAAAGAATCATATTGTTTATTCGTTGGAAATGGAAAAAATACTTGCAATTTAACAAAAATACCACTTACATGACTACTCTTATGCTGACTGTAAACGGGTTTTCTAACATTTACTGAACCCTTACAGGTACCTGAACATGTGTTTTGGGCTGGAAATTATTAGAACAGAGGTGAAACAAACGGAATTGGATAGGGACGTTTTATAATTCAAATATAGACATTTTACCAAAATATTTAGCGGAATAAATAAATTGCATTTATATAAATATTCAGTTCTATAACAAACTGCATAGTAGAAAAGTTAAACCCCTCACCTTTGTTACTGCTCTTAAAGTATCCATTCTAACTATACCAACTGTAGAAAGGAAAACTAACCAGTATAAAGTTACCAACAAATAATAAAAAAATTATGAAATCGATGAAAATTATAAATTACACTAATAACATTCTTTGGCCAGGCATTAAATGGTTGGACGTAAGATCAAAACTGAATCTAAGGTCTACTTGAAGAGTTTTTAAATGAAAAAATAATCCTTAATAACATCGAAAATCGGACAAAATCTTTACATAGCCATAAACGGTATAAACAATAAACGTACTTTTTCGATCTCTCATATGAGCTACTTTTATAATCAATTAAACATGACAAATGAAATGAACATGATAGCTATTGATGTTACCATTAAAACATTACTTGTTTGCGTGTAACAATTTTTATACACATTAAGAAGCAATTTTCAACAATGAAATAGTTAAAACCTAATCTTAATAGTATGATAAATAAAGGCAAACCACAGAAACAAAATGCTTGACAAACAAAGGTAATTTTATTTACAACAATTAAAGCTAAGGTAATTTACTTTGGATTGTCCTTCCAATTGACAATACGTAATGTTTATCTCTACTTGTACCCTCCGTAACCTGACCAGTACGATGAAAAAGTGTAGAAAAGTAAGTAAGTGAAAAGTGTAGTTTATAATGTGTAGACTGACTACTATACCAGATTGCTTACATTTCAAAATTGAAATTTGTATCAAAGGACCTGTTTTACGAATGTTAAATTATATAACGACTTAAAAAAATTAAACTACCACATTATTTTGATACATAAATATACGTATACAAAAATTTATTCTGTAAATACTAATAAACTGTCTGGGGAACACATAATCATAATCGAAATCAGCTGGTTGACTTGAACAGCAACATAAAACTTCAATTTGGACTTGAAGTGTCTAGGTTTTGTAATTTTATACTCACCGAAATTTCTAAAATATGCATCTCAAGTAAAGAAAATTTGCTGATTTTATGTAATATTGTTTCTAAACTTCTGTTTTAGGGATAACAAACTACAAAAATAACATACAACGAATGGCATTCGTGAATAGTTAGAATAATATCTTTATATTTAATTATTTTCTCTGTTGAGATGTTCCATAACCGAACGTTTCCTTCCCTTCCACTACAGATGTCCCCAACAGCAGGGACACGGATGACAACGCAATGCAAGACACTAGACAGCTGTCAGTTCTTGTGTCTTGCCTACGTCAGAGAAAACTGACCTTAAAGTCTGTTTTGGTTTAGAAACTGGTGAAACAATATTCTATTATATCCTTTAGATGTTTTTCTCAACTAACAGTGGAAAATATCCTTTAATGTTGACATTATTTGTACAATAGGACAATTATTAAATATATTGAAAAATAATATTTACTTTTTAACATTAAAAGTCGAGTGTCAAGTTGGTATAATTGAAAATCCCCAAGAACAGCAATATACGTATATGTTATGTGCATAACCACACTCTTCTCTATAAATATATCTTACTCAGGTCATTCTACAAATTTACGAACCAGATCACCTATTTTTGGTGTAAAGAAACATAAGTATATTGGTGGTTTATTAATTTATAAACTATCAGTAGTAATCCTTATTTTTGTTAACTAAAAATCAATAAAAAATCTGAAGTGTAATTGTAATGAAAAACAAATATACTTAAGAGGGATCAGCTACTGGATACTTAGTATTACATTTCCATCTTATACAAACATTGTACAATGTTCAGTGTCTTCTTTCACCTCATTTATTAAATCATTATGTAATAAATTACGCTTATCGCTTACGTTAATGAGATGTTATAAACTATCATCTCATTGATATTACATAACCTTCACCATTAAATGGAGGCCACAAATAGTTGTATGTGCCATATATTTATTTTGATTACTTTTTTTAATACAATAAAGTATGAGACTGTCTCCCTTTTTTAATCAAATACCTCATGTAACGTATTCAGGTTTACTGCAGCAGGGTAGTTGAATAAACCTTATCAAGTAAAATGTTGTAATGTAGTTTATGACGTACTAAATATTAAACCTCTAGCAGTGGCCAACGTTACAAGTAGCGGTCCGAATTACAGCCGCCCTTACTTTTTCGAAGATGGGACACGTTTTCTGCACTAAAGAGGAACGCTGGTGTTACTGTTGTTATTTTTTCGGTCGACTTAACCAAGATAACAACAACAGAAACGCTTTCTTCTTTTGATCAAATAAAAAAATGCCTTCACCAATATTGTTGCTTTTACTGTCTGGCGGTTATTTAAACACAGTTTGTAAAATAGATCGCTGAAGGTGTAATTAAGTGATTAAGTAATTAAGTCACTGAATTAAGTGTAATTACTGACTATAATTAGATCGGTAACATTGTTTTACTGACATCATACAAACCATCATATTAAAACACGTGAGTTTTTTTTCTGTAAAACTCACAAGAGTTCTACTTTTCGAATCTCATAGCATGGCGTTTGATGAGGAAGTGAATAATATCCAGATTTATCAGAGATAGATATATTTATTCCATTATATATTCAGAATAAACATTAATTTGTGAAAGCAACCTATAATTTATGAACAAAGTGAATCGCTGTATTGATGAAGAAGTTTCAGGAGCCGTGTGTGTGGGTGTGTTATCTAAATACTACATAACTCTAAAACATTTCTTAATGAAATTTTGAAGGAGTCATTTGGGATACCTACGTGATGTTTTAACAAAACATTTTTATTTTTTTTTTATTATTAATAATTATTAAAACTAATTTTAATGTTTGATATTCAGTAGTTGAATTGGTTTCCGTAGTAATCTATTGACTATGGTTGTCTTTAAAATGTCAGCTGGGATTTCTCTGTGTTTCACTTGGGGGATTTTTATCCCATATATGGGATATTTTGACTGCTTGTGGGATAAAATGGGATTGTGGAATAAAGTGGGATTTTTTGGAAATCAGCATTACGTTTGCTAGATTGCTTAAAACTTACGACCAGAGCACCTTAGCAATAGCACTTCTAGTGGATTTTCTCGCTGTACTGGCAGTTGCGGGGTTTCCCATTTTTTAACCTCGCTGTCTGCACCTATTACGATTTCATAAACGTCACAGAACGAACACTGAATCATGTCAATGTCGTTGGCACAGCCATGTTGGAATTAACAAGCAAAATATTTCCCATTATTTAGTACCTATGTCGTACTCTTAATACTACCATTAAATATATTAGTACCTCTCACGTAAATAAATTATTTAGTTAGTTCACCGTATCATTTAGCCTATGTCGCATTGCTTAAAATCCTTTGAGGTACTACAATTTAAAATACCTACAGGTAATTAAGGTATCTAAATAAGCTCTATCTAACGGTATAAATATTGTACTAATACATTATTCAATAATCATATAATATTTAACATTAATTGTGTTGAAATGTTTAACAAATCAGTGGGGAAGTGTGGGATATGACGAGGGATATTATAAGGGAGAGTGTGGGATAAAGTGGGATTTTTTGTATCAGCGCATGGGATATTTTTACCGCTGAGTGGAAACACTGCATCTTTGTTTATAAATCACAAAAATGTAAACATTTGTTCAACTATGGAGTTGGTTATGTTTTGTTCCATCAATTTGTTTATATTTTAAAATAGTTTAAAATGCGAGTGTTATGTAAATTAATGGTGTTTTGTCATGTTTAAAACAATGCATATATCTATTTAGATTTATTATCAGTTTATTTTTTACTGGAAAACTTCTATGTAAAAGCTAAGTGTTGATAAATTAATACAATAAGTTTTGGAATTTTTGAATTACTGGGACAGTATAACTCCGTAACACGACTGACTGTGATTGATAATCAAGAGTGTTGTAGACCTAGAGTAGTTTATTTTCATTGTGAAAAAATTACTCGATGGCAGACTTACTAAACGATCATACGTGCAAGCTATCTTTATTACATGTAATGTACCAAATAAGCCCCACTGTCACCTAATGACATGGGATTAAAGTTTTTTAATCTACCGGTTAGTAAAATAGTCTGTTACAGTTTATATTTTTTTGCATTTTCTGTGGTTAATATTGATTTTCATAAACAATAAAGATGTCCAAAACTCTGTAATCCCAACCGTCTACATTGTTCAACTAATTACGTTGTAGACAGATTGCTTTCCTGAAAAATTGTCATTAATGTAGATGTTGGATTTTGCTTTTAAACCTCTCGTACTACGATTTCAGTAGCTTGTGTATTTAAATTAAAACTAACATATATTAATGATGTAAACATTTTTTAATTTAAGGTATGACGTTTATAATATACTGTTATATAAATAAATCATTTAATACCTTTTTTACATTCAATGGGTTTAAAACAAGTATATCTCTGTATGTTTAACCCCCTGACTTTGGAGCTGGAAATTAATAGGTTTAATAATAATAATAATAATTGGCAACTGTTCCCTCAGGTGAAATATTTATAACTGGACGAAAACCATCTGGTGCCAAAAATATATTAAAGTCATTGGCCGAGTCATAAAAAAGCGTGAACAGGCCTGATGGCCATAGGCTAGGTCCTGTGACCAAATAAACGCAATCACTTTAACCTAATTTGCTAGGTACATACAGTGGTTTTAAGAGGTTAATTGCTCCACCTCCACCTCCAGGGTTGAATGGAAACGTATTCCGCATATTCTCTATTCAATTTTGCTGGATTAGGAAACCCCAGCATAGCTGCTTGTAGTAATGAGTTAAAACTGTTGAAACCTGTTAAAAGTATTTAATGTTTATGGTACTAAGAAAGATAAAAAAATACCCCCGTTGCAGCAAACCTGCGTGCTCAGCAAATTTCCAACGAATATATAACATAACACATTAAAACACTTAACAGGATTCATAAGAAATATATTCACAAACAAGCGATATTAAAAATATTAATTATACTCCATAAAAATAACATTGGGGATGAGTGCGCAGGTTTGCTGCAACAAGGAACAACAAATAATGGATTTTAATGCAAATATCAATAGAACTCATCTTAGTGAAGTCACAAACCAAGTTTCATCCATATACATTCATAAATAAGCGATATATAACATTTTAATTATTTTCCATAAGAATAACATGGGGACCAAGTACCTAGGTTTGCTGCTACGGGAACCATAGGTGAAAATTTTTTGTGCAAATAACAATAAACCACAATCAGATGAAGCCATATACCAAATTTCATCAGTTTATGTTCATAAATAAGCAAGATATACAATTTTTATTTTCCCCATAAGAATAACATTAGACAACGTACTGTGTTTAGCACTTTCAATATCTCAGTAACAAATTGACGTAGAGCAATAATCAAAACACAAAATTTTTTTATGCTGAATTCAATGGTTAAAATTAAAATTTTATTTAAATAAAAATTACATGTGAAAACCCCAAAGAAAACCTTTTTTGAGGCAAAAAACTCCCCAAACCCCCCTTCGGATGGTGCTATTCACCTGGTTTTTGAACTAGTTCAAATAAATGGTACTTCAAACATTTGTACCAAATTTCATTAAGATCGGACCTTTTTTACAAGAGTTATGGTGCTTACGGACACATATAAATATACATATATATAAATTTTAACGTATGGTGTTTTTGGCATCTGAGGACCTCAAAATGAAAAGTTATCATGGTCTCGGGCTTAAGTCTTACCATGAGACCTACGGTAATAGCTTCTGCCCTATAGGAGAAATTCGCTAAAACTGAATTTTGGGACCTCTTAAGCCCTGTAGTTAATTTCTGAACCCGATTTTTTCTAAAAATCTTGTTGTATAATTTATTAGATACCTAATGCAAACCACTTGGAGCTTCAAGTTGATGACTTTTGGATACTAACTGTCAATTATGTATATAATAGATAATATTAAATACTGTTTAAAACATTTAGTATATTATAGTCTTATAACCTACATATTTTACAATATGTGTAGGTTAATTTTTCAAACACAATGACTTTAATCATGTAGTTTGTGGGGAACAGTAAGACTCACATTTATACGGTTGTATCTCGTTTTCTATGTAACGATTACTCATACAAAATAACAGCCACAGTTACAAAAATGTGACTATAATATAGTTATTTAGGGTTAAATGTAAGGAAAGTACTTGGTGTTGTAACCAGAATATCTACAAGTAGCGGAATATCTTAGTAACAACTAATTGTAACAAGTATTTTCTCACACATATAAATAAATTGTTATTATATTATTATTCACATGAGATACGGACATTATTTTTCTACAGAGCTACCCAAATCCTTAATACCCCATTTTATTTCTTTTCTATTAACTAACCGCAGTACACAATCGGAGAGAACTCTAAACAGGAATGCAATCAGTAATGTCCCCAGAGTGGCGTCATGGCGACCGCCATTGGCCGAAGCGGAAAGCCCCCTAATCGACAACGCATTTATGTGGGCAGACCGTTACAGAAATGAAATTGGAATAGTTTTTATGGGACTTTGACGACCTAGATCTCATTCAGATTACAATTGGATTGCACAAATTTTTACTTATAACGTAGTTTTTAATAACTTTAATTATTTTACGATTAGCTAAATTTGTATATATCTGATACCGATAGAGGTTTGAAATTGTGAGTTTGATATTTCGCTGTGGAGTATAGTTGTAGATTCTCATATGTCATCTTAAGGATCAACTCTCCTTCTTAAGTGTGTATGGTTATGTATTATAAAACAGCGTATAACTGAAAAACGTGTACCGGAGACGGTTGTACATATTATTTTTTATCTTTTTACGAATTGTTACTTAATTGAGGATTACAAATTTCCCGATTAAAAAATATGTTATCCCACAGTGATGCTATTAAAATGTTACAAATTAAATAAATTTCACGCAAACGCATTACAAAGAGGGACAATTTTTTGAAAAATATGTTAAGAATAAAGACCTACATGAAATTATTTAAAATAATTGGTTCAAAGTGCATGTAATATTTTGGTTAAAAGAATTTAATTATTACAAATACGATTAATAATAAATAACCTGTAGTGAAAAACAACTTTATAGTTAGTTTAATATGTTTGCTTGAAAAGAACCGTAAAGAACTACCATTTATCATATGATATATTTTGCTCCGTTATCCATGTTTGTCAGTCAACCTATAGAATATCAATGAAATAATATTTTAATTCGTTTTATATTTCCCACCATCAGTAATACACACAATTAATTTTCAATAAATAACCAAATAACATACAAAAGTTACCAAATTACACCATACAATGTATATTTGGTGGGGTATTGGATGGTATTTATTCATGTTTTGTGTTACAGCTGTCTAGACGTGGTTCACTTCAAGTCAACAAATTTGGCTAAGCAACTCCTCAATAACCCAGTTCCAGGCGGAAATTAATATGGTGCTGAAATTACATAAAAGAGAGTATTACATTAAAACCAAAATCGCCCACTAAGAGCCTAATGGATGGATGTACTTGAGTAGCGTAATAACTTCAACAACAGTGTTGCCAAGAAAAGATCAAAACTCTCTATACGCAATGTGAATCCTTAGTAATGCAAAGCCTCATCTCTTCAAGTTTGCTCATGCAATAATGTTATTTGCATTAGCCATTCGTTAAAAAATACAGTAAAAAATATTAAATATCCCTTACAAAATATTAAAATTTTTAAAAACACGTTGTTCGTTGTTTTAATGAATGTATAACAGGTTACAAATACCGACAGTTCACCTCAACATAAATTTACGGGTGCGAAATTGGGAAGTAACGAAACGAATGGGTTTTCTTTAAGAAACTGACAGCTATAGATTCACATAAAACCACAATTGAGATAATTACTAGTTTTGTTAATAGCCCGTCGTTATAAAACAATAAGCCATATTCATTTATTTCGTTCACAAAAACAAATCACTTCCACTATTCCTTTGTCTTTTCATAAATAAATATTACTTTTAAGATCTCCACATGTTAACTACATTAATGAACCAAGCTCTGAATGAAAACAGGTACTAGTATCTGGTCTCCATTGGCTTCATGCACATAACAGCAGAGGAACGCTTGTTATGAAGTGGAAGGCGACTGAGCCAAGCGAATATGTTGGGAGTAAAAATGTGATATGGAAGCTTTAGCTTGTGCTGAATGTTGCTCTTTTGAGCTGGAGTAACAGGAAATGGCAGCTTTTTATTGTAAACAGCGTTTACTGCCCGATTAGCTGCCCCTCAACACCTGAGCTCGCGACAACCAGAATACTAATGTTGTTTAACTTAGGATACACCAGTGTTGTGTTATACAACTTTTACCTGTTTCTTTAAATGCTTAAAATGTTTTCTTAATTGCAAAGCTAATCGAGGAATATATATTAAGTAATTCAAATGTTCTTAAAATAATAAAATACTTAAACTATTTGTTTATACTATAAAGTATCTAGAATATTTTCTAACAACAAAATCTACATTTATATCAAACTTATTGAAGACGGTAAACTTACATAAAAATACCCGCAATATAGAGAATCTTAACTTAGTGTTTTATATAAGCGGCAATATCTGTGTGTATAAAAACTCGATTGAATAAATTAGTATCAAACTTGATTAGTAGTTGTATATACTTACCAAGAATAATATCCATTTATGCCTGGCTAATTTGCAATCCACATTTAACTTTTGGTTACATTAAGTAATGAAGTCATTTATTTTTATTTATTCGTATATTTGTATTAGTAGTTATAGTCGCCAATGACTATTTTAGTCGTTTTTCTGCATTAATCTTCTATTTCAATATAACTTTTTTATCTTACAGTTATGTTCCCACGATTATCCAAATAATCTGCGCTGTGAAGTACAAATTATATTTCATAAACTATTAACACAATATTAAGCGTTGTTTTTATGTGAGGACGAATAATAAATATTTTGTTTTTGTATATTGGAATTCGGAAAATTATTTTGGTGCAGTTTTATTGTATTGAGATTAGTGAACTTTAAAACAAAAGAAAACAACTCTATTTGACTTCCAGCTCCAATAAATCCTGCGATGATACATGACAATTGACAACGTGAATAAATATAAAGTATTTAGTAACTGAAACATGTTTCCTTTTTTTATAAAAAAACTTTTTAATCAGAACTAATGATTTGACGAACCAACTTTAAATGTTTTTTTTATTTGTCACTGTTGACTACAAATATTCAGACATTAGAGGCTACAGTAAAAATATTAAATCAAATTTGATTAGTAATTTTATGTCCGAACCAGACATAATAAAAAATAAGTTAAAAGATAGGTACAGTTATTTTAACTACTACGTTACCCAAACAAGATCGGCAGAGATTGTCTATAAAAGTCCTCTTGAACATTTATGTAACAAGAACATATTAAGATGCGATAGTAGAACCGTTCTGTGAAATTAATTTTCTCTACTGCATAAACAAGTATTTAAATTTTGCACTTTTAATATGCTTATTATTTCAGTTCATATTTTATGTATATGACATTCAATCAATTAATATTGTTCATATTTTTAATTGTACTCAATAATTGAGACTATTACAATACAAAACCCAAAGAAATATTTAAACAATTTCAACGATTTTGAATTTAAAGTTAGTGTCATTGTTTTTTTAATTATTATTATATAATCATTAAAAGATGTATCAGTTCCATAATATAAAATCATAATTACTACTTTTACTTTTGATAATCATGCATGATTCCACCTTACATTGCTTAAAAAACATTCTGTAACAACTATAAAAACTTATTATTGATTATTTGTTTTATATCTGTAACTATATTTACAATTATATTTACAATTGTATTTTCTATACCAGAGAGATTTATGTAAGAACGTTGTTAATGAATTTAAAAGCCCCCAAACCAATTCAATAACTCTTTGTGGGATTTTGAACCGTGCCTCCTTAAATTAAAATCCATTTATCACAACAAATTAATAAAATTATTTGTTGTAGCTAGCATATATTGTTTTGATACTACAGCCAAATAAGGTGTCATAAGAAATGTTATTATAATACACATATTAATACATCAGCTCTTTTTCAAATCCTCATTCAATAAAAACCAATGTTTTGAAAGGTATTTCGAATTTTCTCCATGTCCACTTTTCTTTTGTCCATTTAAAATAAGGAAATATTATAATTTTATAATCTAAATGACATTAATATTTAATATATTACTTGACAAATGAATTTTAAATTGAGGTAAGTTGTATTGAAGGTTTCTTCTGGTTAAATAAATTAAATAATCTACTGTGCAATATTTCATCCGCATGTAATATTTTGTTTTAATTTGTTTTGTTACTGACATGAAGCACTTTAGTATGAATTGAGTTTTTTTAGCGTAGGCGTTTAAATACTTACAAACTTAAAGTTTGTTATGCTCCCGGCCTTCTGAAATATAAATTAACATAGTAGAAAATCCTCAACTAATTAAAAAATTATCAGGGGAAAAAAATATACATACCGTGGACGCTGTAATAACATGTTTTGCTCTTGGGTAATCTAGAGATGCACAGTAGTGCACATAAAACTGAATGTTTATTCCTACACCTGTTCAGAAAGATTTCCCTGTGGATTTGATTTCCCTATAATTTTGTTTATACATACTGGGGTTTATATTTTACTCCATAAATTTTACTATGGGACAAGAAATCCAGTAATCAAATACAATGCATTCCCCATATAGCTCTTTACGTTTTTCATCCCTTAGTCTTAGGGTTTTTCATAAGAAATTGTCTCATACTGTAAGTTTCGTATTGTCTAAATATCTTCGAATTTGCTTTAACAATATTTTATATCACACAAGTTTTTGTTTAAAAGAGCTGACGTTTTAAATTACAAGTAACAGATCTAAAAAATCTAAACAAATAAGATGCACAGGTCTTAGGTAACTTGATAAAATTAACGATGCGTCGATAATCGTTAATAAAGAAAATATTTGTATTTATTGGCTGTCCTGATAATGAAATCATATTATGGACAAGAATCGTGACCAGCTGGGGATTTGCACAGCTGGTTTCCTAATAGTGGTTATGACAAACCGCAGATTTTTACCAGCTGATTGGTCACATAAATGGCACCCTGGTAAAACAGCTATTCGGTCAGATGATTCTTATATATATTATTTTATTCAAATTAAATATTAACGAAAGCAAGAGTGATATTTTATCACTTTAATTTATATTACAACCACGTATGACTGAAAGCACTTGTACCCTATTGCACAGTGCAAATCACACTAGTTATCACCCAGATAACTTGTTTCAAAAGTTGCTGGAATTTTCCACTTGTCTCGGTGTAACTCAGGGTGGCTCCAGTATAGTAGGGCGCCTCCTCGTTTGTATACTGGCGTCAGTAAACAACAAGATAGGTCTGCAGATATTGTTGGATGAAAGGATGAACCAGTCCATTAAACTCTTGTGCGTTCAAGATCTCCTGATCTCAGACCTCTGAAGTTATTTTTATATGGGCACATGTATCCTAAGGCTTACTGGTACCTAACTGAACAAAATTATTAATAATCCTTTTTTTTATACATATTGCAAATAAGCCAATTGAAAACAATTCATTTTGGTTTGAAGATACTGCAACCTTGATAAAAGGAATATTTTAAAGTTTGTAATAAAATAATTTAACGTTTTAAATTGCATCAACAGCAGTTTTGGGAGTACATGTATACATTTTTTATTTATACTTGGCACTAATTTGAGTAATCCTATGTTAAATATTAATATTTTTTTAGATTTGTTTTATTATTTTACTAGATTATAAATAAGTTAACCATAATGTTATTTATGCCTCTAATATTTTAATATTGAAGGTAAGCTGTGTTAAGCTTTTTATATGACCATCCAGCGGTATGATGGCCTGCTTTAACCAACCAATTGTTATAAATCAAGTTATTTTACTACCAGTTGTTTACATTACCTTATCTGCAAGACAGACTTATAAAACCGTATAATTTAAAATGTATCCATTATTCATTGAATTATAAAATATGATAAGTCATTGGATTTGTATTTATACTAACTAAAATTCATTTTTGAGACATAAATAAATAGTTATAAATCACTTAACAGACTAACAAAAAAATTATATAGGACACATTTAAAGCCTATGACACGTGATAGGCAAGTATTTAGATAGAACATGTGTATTAGTTTTTATAAAAAAAATAAATAAAAATATGGTAATACAGTCTACACCCGCCCCTCACCCTTACACTCATAACTAATAAAACCATAAAGAACCATCGAAAGTTTAAATATATTTAATCCTTCTTGATAAAAATAAATTTAGCTTATTCTATATTAATTATTAAAATTATTTGTTTTGTAAAAGTCATTTTATTGCCCTGCCTAATCAATCAAGTGGATGGCCTGTGATTGATGTGGGAAAAGGACGTAATTAGTATGGTTAATGAAATGGAAACTGCGAATTATTGAACGCATAGATAACGTAATACCTTACCATTAGCATATAAATATTAAATACTGAGACAGTTTACCGTGTCCTAATTGGTAAATGCAAGCAATTAGTCAAGGTAATAGAGCGGAAACTGTGGTGCATTAGGCATTAGACAATATGGCTGCGTAATAGCTTTGCATTAACCTATACACAGAGTGATTTAGTGTTAAAACAGTTGACCATAACCTAGGTGGTAAATGCAAGTATTAGTCAAGGTAATAGATGCGTTATATCTTTACGTTAACCTTGTTATACATAGAGTAATTTAGTGTTAAGATAGTAACTCAGGTAGTATATTCCAGGAAATAGTCAAGTTAAAAGTGTGAAAGTGTGGAAACTGTGGTGGGTGCATCAGGTGATCTGGCGATCTGAAATAGCTTTACGTTATTAGCTTTACATTATATTTGCGAATATTTTGTTTACATTATTATTCATGAAGTAATTTAGTGTTATTACGTATAAATACAAATCAAAAACATACAGAACCTAATTCAATAGCAAATTTGTTATTTATTAATAGCCTATGTAATTTAATTTAATACTTTATCAATTTAAAAAAAAATACATTAAAACATTGTTAGATTACCATATTATTAGGATTTTTTATAGGAACACTCAAATAGAAAATAATCCATTTTTTGGAATGTCTATCCTTAAAAGAGGTTAAGTAATAGGACACTTGAGTCTGTGCTGTTCCGTATCGGAAAAATGTAACCTTTAAAAATATATACAATTTATATAGATATACAATTAAATCAATGAGTTTATTTCGTGAAGTTGTATTTAATCTTACAAACTTTTAAAACGTATTTGCAAATTACGTGTTTGCTACATGCTGTCTACGTTAATGTTACTACTCCAAATAAAACTGAAAGTGTTTAATAAACATTCATATTCAATGGTCAATCGGAGACATTGATTGAGAGCATCCACAGTAGTTCTTAAAGTTGTCTATAAAGAAGAAAATTTATAGTTTTCTGTTTTTGAATGAATGGTGCTCATAGATCCATTACTAGCTTTACATTTACTAACTGTTACTGCGTAATATAAAAACAAGTAATTTTGCGTTTTTACTAAAAATTTGAGTGTCTGTTAAGTATTACATCAAAATAAATGTTTAGTTGTAAAAATTTCACAACACAAAACAAGAGAGCCAATAACACGTTACCCATGCTATTCTAGTTCCAGGGAAAGTGGCTGTAGCCAAGGTGGCGAAGCAACGATCAGTCAAGATAATGGTGCAACTGCGGTGTACAGGCAGCATAACGACGCCACATCTTTCTAGCAAGGGCTGAATAGCTATCACCTTTAGCTGGTAAAAATAATCAATCCAAACAACGATTTGTTTTAGATGTGGACTCAGTCATTTGGTTATTCTTTCCCAATTACCTATATGAATGTTTTGATTGTATGTTAGAGTTTATATAATGGTGTTCTAATATTAAAACCTTTTCAGTTTCTTTTATAATCGTTTGATGGGATTACATCCGTCTGTGTGCTGATTTATATTATAAGTTTGTTTTAAAAGTTAGTACATGTTTAAGTGATTTTTATCTTATTTATTTTAAAATAAACTTTAATGTAAATAAGTTTTTCTTCAAAATACAATTTTAACCGCAAAATTTATATTTGATGTTTCAATCTAAAATAGACATCAACATGTTGTGATACTTGTGTAACCTAAATGCTTGTAAGATTTAAAAATGTCGTCACTGATTCTTTAAAAATTACCTTTTTAGGGTTGTCAGGGTCCGTATTAGTATGGAACTCATTTACAATAAAAACATTAGTTAGTAAAACAATGGGAAATTTCCTTATTATTATATAAAGCATGGGCAGTGTAAAATAAAAACTAAATAATCCTAATATATATACTAAAAATGGAATTTTAATTTAAAGTTAGGTGTGACATATGTAGTACCTAAATCTTTAAATATTTCTTCAGAGGGATCATTCCTGACTTGTTTAGAAATTATTTATATGAATTAGCTGCTTGCCATGGCTTTGCCCACGTAAAATAAAACAGGATTATCAACACGCGATTTTTACTCTATTCTCTATTGAATAAGCCATCGTCACTCTACTTCTATTCCATGGATACATTTTTTTTTCTTCTGACAGTTTAACCACGTGGTTATTTTCGTTGAGAACAAACTTAAAATGCTTCCGTCGGCTATACTTTTTCAAATTAAAAATTAAATAAAAGAAAATAAACCTTTAAATGTAAATCATGTAGCCACTAAATAAGTACCATCATTAATTAATAGCCCAATGACAAATGAATGACACAATGCCCAGGGAAAGACAAATCGTATTAGTAACGTGGTTTTAATTAATAATAAAAATAAAACAAACTATTGGCCACAGAGGTCATTGCTCAGCAAACCGCTAACCTTGTGGATAAATAAACCGTAACGAAATTAGGGTAATTTTTACTTAGGGTAGAAGTAAGAGCTTGAAAGAGAAAACGTGTTGTATGAAGACATGACATTTCAAGCTTTTAGTTGAAGACAAGGTAGTTAAAAAAGACGAAAAAGTTACTTAACAATTTCAGATTCTTTTACTGTAATATGAAAATTAAGTTATTTTATTCATCCAGCAACTATAACCATTTACTTAAACATTTAGGAGGTGCTGGAATCCAGTAACGTGAATAAGAAGACACAATCGAAGAGAAAGGTGAACGTCTTCATTAGGATATAAAAACTAAGAATGACCTATACCAAGCAGGATAGGTTGCGTAGTCGGGATAACAGATTACAGACGGAACCTAAAAAGGCTTTGGAAAGTCACAAAACAAACCTGTGCAAAGAAGCATAAACACTTATTGCATTTTGCCTTATTTACACTAATGTTATTTATAATGTACCTCCCCGTTACACAGAAACGGAGCAAATATTAAACAGCGTTACCAACCTACTCACTTCAAACATTCTCTAATGGTCTCTGTCGTTACCGTTCCAACACCTGAGTGAAGAATATTGTAATGCAGAGTTCTTTAGAATATTTAAATAATGCTTTACATATTTTTCAACTGGAAGTTCGATGGGACCGCACAACAACTTTTCATATAATTTCGTAATCCAAAATACAACATTTATTGTTTATTAACACAAAGCTTACTGGTACTATAAATAGGACAAATGGCCTCTGAAATGGATATTATACTCTTTCACTATTATATAAGATTATTTATACGCAACCCGTGTTTCCTATAGTTTAAAGCGACAGTTTATGACAATATTATATTTAATAATTATAATGAAGCAGTTAGCTTCAGTGTTTTTGTTCTTTTTTGTCAGTTTCGACAAAAGTTCTAAATACTCTACACCAGAGTTATGCAAATGTATTAGCTATCTATTTTCAGTTACACCAATTTCACAAAGCGGGCTGAATACTTTACATCAAATAACATTCAGTATGCAATTTTTTAACTGTTGATTCTCTAACCAGTAAGCTTGAGGTCAAGCATAATGACAAGACTTACCATTAATTGTCCTTCTATTATAAACTGTGTTAATTTTGACCGCTAAAACGTAACGCTTTTTTACAACACACGTTTTAAAGAAATATCTGTGAAACGTGTAATATCTGAAATAAGAAACCGTCGTTGGTTACGGGTTACCACTCTCGGAGTTGATGCATCGTCGAGCACCGCGGGGAAATCACAAGGTGGGGATAATCAGATTGGTCAACGAGCACTTTGAGCTGAACTACGTGTCAAAACCTCACAGAGTAGGTTAGGTACTTGTAGGTAATGGTATTTTGTTTGTTTTTACGTGAATGTATTCACTTCCATATAAGAGTAAATATACTAGTAAATATCCCTTTAATATTCCTACCTATTAAAAATAAAATTTTCAACATAGTTAATTGCGGTTGAAACTTTGGTTGATTTCCAAGGTGTTTACTTTTTTGAGTTACCAATGGAATCTCAGAAACCCCAATACGTACAAGAAACTAATCAAGGGACTACATCTACTATTTATGGTTCATTAAAAATATTAATTCTTAATTTAATAATTCGGTTGTAATTTTTGAAATATGTCGACCAACGTAAACATTTAATTTTTAATCTATCCAATTTTGACGACGCTTTTATTTATCTTAGACTTATTGAAACATATTGCTTTCTTTGCTATTTTATACTTAACTTTCTTCATTTAATTATTAATAGCACTACTTTCATTCATAACTTTAATCTACTGTTTACAACGATATAAATTTGAATAGAAAGCAGGTCCACACTAACATTTGTATTGTTTCATGGCACTTTCTCCTGTCGTGACTCCGTGACCCACGCAATCATGGAACAAACTTTGAAACTCTACAAGAAACAACTCGAATACCTCTCTCAAAACTACGTCAGCAGTATCACGTGAAATCGTTATTTATGTTGTTTAAATTACTGTACCACATGAATCATAAAACCCAAAATACAATAAAAAACAAATATCTTTACAGATTTATTGTACATTTTTGGTGTCAACTTCCTAGTGTAATCTTGCAGAAAGAAAATTTATTAAGTTACTTAACAAAAGGTATCGTCGATATCCTTCAATAAAACTAATTGATTTGCTTATAAATTATAAAACTTAGATCCATAGAACATTAGGATCTGAGCCAACCAGGCGAAACTGAGCCAACCAGGCGAAACTGAGCCAATCAGGCGAAACTGAGCCAACCAGGCGAAACTGAGCCAACCAGGCGAAACTGAGCCAACCAGGCGAAACTGAGCCAACCAGGCGAATCTGAGCCAACCAGGCGAATCTGAGCCCACCAGGCGAAACTGAGCCAATCAGGCGAAACTGAGTCAAGCAAGTGAAACTGAGCCAACCAGGTGAAACTGAGCCAACCAGGAGAAACTGAGCCAACCACGCGAAACTGAGCCAACCAGGCGAATCTGAGCCAACCAGGCGAATCTGAGCCAACCAGGCGAATCTGAGCTAACCAGGCGAAACTGAGCCAACCAGGCGAAACTGAGCCAATCAGGCGAAACTGAGTCAACCAAGTGAAACTGAGCCAATCAGGCGAAACTGAGTCAACCAAGTGAAACTGAGCCAACCAGGCGAAACTGAGCCAACCAGGCGAAACTGAGCCTACAAGGCGAATCAGGCAAAACTGAGCCAATCAGATGAATTAGGTAAATGACTGGAGTCAGACGAATGAAAGGGGTACCTGTGTTTTGCCGTGACGGTCATGAAATGTTTTTATAGTTAAAAGGCTCAATGAATGCACTTGTTATGAAAATGGATGTATTAATATACTTGTGTATGATTATATGGTAACATTCTTTGTCAACTGATTAATTTTAACAAATGCACGACCTCATTAGCAATATGTATTTTAGGAACCGAATCCTCTCACGTTTATTGTTATATTGATGGATCTATCAATTATTGGTACATAACCCCTTCTCCTATATCCACTCAGTAGTATATGCGATCAGTAATAATCTGTATTTAAGAAAGTTATAATAAAGTGTATTGTTAACAAACTTGTAATCTAATTATGACTTTTTTTTACTTCGAAACGTCTACTAAACGTTTTTCTATAGACATAACTCAGAGATAAATTATATCAAACATAAAGCTTGTCATCTCTCCATTCCAATCAAATAAGCTTCAATTAATAATTACAATTATTGTAATTGGCAATTTTTAACTGAAACGCGTCCTCCAAAGTTTTTTCAATGTTACTGCTATGGGTATACATGAACAGAGTTTTCATAAAAGAATGATGTGGCTTTGACACTAAATTCTAAACAAACCAAAGAAGGTACATAAATAATATTTATTTTGTTGAAATTATCGTAAAAACCGTCTAAGATATGTGACTATTAAGTGTCAATATAACCGCCATTTCTTAATTTGCAGGTATCTCAAACTATGTTGTAATTAGAACCACATAAAGTGCAACAAGACCCATGTTACTGAGTATACTGCTTTATTTTTTTTTTCTTAAATGAGTCACTTTAAATTTTTTTTATACGCTCCTCGCATATCTCCAAAAAAGTCTCATGAAAATGTCTAACTTATAAAATTGCTACAGGTAGGTTTTTTCTAACTTACCTTTGCTGTGATAGCGGGTCTAAAACCACATATTATCCCAAATCATTGCGTACTAAATCAAAAGCGAAGGTGTAGTTATTGGATATATAATTTACAGAGTGTCTGTAAAGTTCGTCACTAAACATCATAATATGGTTATTTTGGTCAAAATAAGCAAAAAGTTCCCTATGAACATCGGTCCTATCTTGCTTCGTTTTCCGTCTTTATGTCTGTTTGAGTTGTATACTTCATACGTTATATCTTAGGAACGACTGAAGATATCAACTTCAAACTTGGTTCATAAATTATATCTAATAAGACCCATTTTTGTATGGAATACTACTTTTCACCTTAAAAAATGGCAGACATTTTTGTTTTTCAAAGCTAAATATCTTAAAAACCGTAATATTTAGATATTAAAAAGGTTGTGGAATTTTGTCCTAAAAATAATAAGATGAAGATTTTAACAATAGGATCTTAAATAACTGAGATATTGTGATTTTATGAGTAAAAAATTAGTTTTACTCCAGAAATCGCAAAAAAATTTATTAACTTATAAAATCACAATTTCTCAGTTATTTAAAATCTTATAGTTAAAATGTTCATAACATTAATGTTAGGGCAAAATGACGCAAAGTTTTTATATTAACAGATTGTTCCTAAATACTATCGTTATTTAGTTATTTAGCTTTGAAAAACGAAAATGGTCACCATTTTAAAATGGTACAAAGTAAAACTTGATATTCCATACCAAAATGGGTCTCATTAGATGTAATACATGTACCAAGTTTGAAGTTGATATCTTCATATGTTCCTAAGATATAACGTATTAAGTAAAACACATAAACAGACAGAAATACCAAAAATCAAAGCGAGAAAGGTCATATGTTCATAGGAACCTTTTTGCTTATTTTGACAAAAATAACCATATTATGAAGTTTGGTGACGAACTTTACAGACACCTGGTATATAGTTTGGGAAGGACAAACTATCATTTATTTTTAAATTTATTTTACCATATTTATTAGTTTATAGTTGTTTTTAACAAATTAGTAAACTTATGATTATTAAATCTGTTCCCGTTAAAGCTAAGGGTGAATTTTTTTAACACATTTCAATAATCTAGTTAAAATGATATGAATAAAAAGTTGAATAATCCAAACAATATCCCATTTAAATTTACAAAGGGGATGTTTAAACGAATTTCCCCTATAGGGAAGAAGCTATTACCGTAGATCTCATGGTAAAACTTAAGCCCGAGACCATGATAACTTTTTGTTTTGAGGTCCCCAGATGACAAACACACTATTCGTTAAAATTTATATATATGTATATTTATATATATACATATGTGTGTGTCCGTGAATGCGATAGCTTGAGTAAAAAAGTCCGAAATTGATTAAATTTGGCTCAAATGTGTAAAGTGACATTTATGACTTTAAGTTCGGAAACCAGAAAAATTAAACTATGTGATCGGGGGTTTATGGGGTTTTAAATTTTCAAAAATCAGTTTTTTGTATTTTTCACTTTAACATTTTTAAAACTCTTAATTTTGGTTTTGCCCATGTCATAGAGCTTAAAAATAAAATAATAATACGTATAGTATTTTCAATTATTAACCTAGATTAAGTGGTTGCAGAGAAAATCCAAAAAAACCTACTCATAAAATATCCCATGTTATTCCTATGGGAAAAATGTGTTTGGCTTTTCCTGAATTAATTTTAATGTAAAATTCACATTTGCTTTTACCAATCAACTCAGCTCCACAAAACAATCATTTTGGTTTTTAAATTGTGATTCTACGTCCAACCATTACAGAGATATTCAAAGTGCTAAACACAGTACGTTGTCCAATGTTATCATTATGGAGAATAAATACAATATGATATCTCCATTATTTATGGATGTATATTGATGTGGCTTCACGTGGTAGTGGTATATTGATATTTGCACAAAAAATTGATTTTTTGTTGATTATCCCCGTAGCAGCAAACCTGCATAATCAGCCCTAATGTTATTCTTACGGAGAATAAGTAAAGTTTTATATCTCCCTTAATTATAAACATAAATTAATAAAACTTAGTACGTAGCTTCCCCTGAATGAGGTATATTGATAATTGCACAAATATTTCTTCTCTTTTTTGCAGCAAACCTGCGTACTCAGCCCTAATTATGTTATTATTATGGGGGATAGATAAAATGTTATAGATCACTTATTTATTTATGTATTTTTATGAAACTTGGTGAATGGCTTTATGTGGTAGTGAGAACATATGCATGCATAGGAAATTCGCTGGGTACGCAGGTTTGCTGCACCGGGGTTATTTTAATATCTTCTTTAACTGCACAGGATATTTTGTTAGCACAAGTAAATCCCGTAACAGTGAATGTATACCAGAAAACTCTAGTATTGATTTACTGCCGTACATGCTTTTGGTTAAAGCCGTGGTTCGCAGTTCACCGTCGTCGAACATTTCATTTATCGAAACAACAGCAAATCTCAGAACACGGGAAACCTTTTACCTCTGGTTGGTATGTGTACGGCCGGAAACGGCAGCCGCTGTCAAAGCTAGTTGCTCATTATGTGTCCTTTCACGATTGGCCTTTTACTCACACCTCACCGATTAAGATATTCTAACATAACATAAACGGTATAAGGAAACTGACACATACTTTCTCCCTTTTAGCCCAACTTTAATGAATAAATTACTTTTTATTTACTAAATATAGAATACAAAGCACGGTCAAATGTACAGAAAATCTTGTAAACAAGTTGTTTTAAAAAACATCCACCCAAATCCCTGCTTTGGAGGCACTACAGAATCCATTGCTACACTCGTGGTTAAGAGGGGAAATGCCCCCTATTCCTCCCCCCAGGTTTATTAAGGGGCAACATATTTCGAATTTCCTCTGTTGGTCAATGCTAACTTGACAAGCATATCAAGTTTGATTGAAATTGATCCGTAAATAAGAGAGAAATAGTAATTTTTGTATTCCCCGCAAGAATAACATTAGACAACGTACTGCGTTTACCGCAAAATGAAAATTTCAATTTTCTCCGAAACCAGCAATCGTAGAATAGTAATTCAAAATACTAAATTATTTAGTTTTTGAGCTCTTTTTAATGGTGAATAGTATTTTTTTTATATTTATGTATTTTTATGAAAAATCCAAAAAACTGAATTTTTGATGTTTTAAGTCCTGTAATTTCTGAACCCGAATTTTTATAGGATTGCGGGTGGTGTCATTTTGTTGAAAAACTAAAGTTCTACAAACGACTAAAGTTTAATCAAAATTGTTAGAGCCGTTTTTGAGAAATTTGGATTTTTCATGTTTTTTTGGCGGTTTTGGGGGGATAATTACCCTTAAAAATAACAAATGAAAAAATGAAAAAAACACCTGGAGATATCGTAGACTATTACCTACATACCAAATTTCATAAAAACCGACCCATTTGTTAAGGCTCTAGCTCTGTACACATCCACACAGACACACACACACACACACACACACACACACACACACACACACACACACACACACACACACACACACACACAGACAGACATCACGTAAAAACCACTTTTTTGAGTTCCTGGAGCACCAAAATGAATATTTCCACTAACAAGTCAAATTCGAAAATTTTGACGAAAACAATACTTTCTCCATATACTATGTATAGAGGGAGAAAGTAAAAAAGTGTTATAACTTTGGACTTCAGTTAAATGACTCTTACTATGGGATACTTATGTGTTATTTTATAGTAAGTGCAGTATGACCAGCTGCTTGAACTCAAAGAAATATTCAGGTTCCCATTTGTCAAAATCCTCAACACCCCTCTTAATGTTTTCGCCAAAGATAAATGAAATATATATTGTGTAGTTCTCCCATTCTACCAGTTTGTTCACTCGTCAATCCATTGTTCTTGGCCAACCTGGTTAAGCTCTGCTCGTCACCCTCCCCGCACCAAATTCTTCAATTATGCATTACAAAATGCAAGTATCAACATTTGCCAGTCTTATATTTTCGCCCCGGCACTATTGGAAAACTGGAGTGCGGCAAAGGTTGTTCCGTGGCTTAACCGATTGAGCGGGGATAAATGAGGATATGTTTAGAAACAAATATTTAAGTTAGGGAGAACTACCTGACCCTTCACTATAGATTAGACTTTGGCGAGGACTATATTGTACATATTGTCTTGCCAGTTCAGCATTCATTGTATTTGTATAATATCTGTAACATCTGATCGTTTTGATAAGCTGTGCACATGTGCGCATTTGTTAAATGTACTTTTAAATGATTCTAAATCATTTCTTGAATAGCATAATAGGGACCATACACACATTACGTAACGCATTTTTCGTCATTACAAACCTAGCCTCCTCCTCCATGTAACGCACCATAACGCTTGACCATACCCCCACCCCACCCACCAATGTGTTACGTAACTCAATCGTAGTAGGCTTTAAAAAAGCTTACACATTTTAAACATTGTTTTATTAGCAATTTGGAATATGGATTTAAATTAATCATTGAACTTTAAATAACTTTCTATTAACAACATTTTTTAATAAATTATTTCAAAACAAAATGTATACAAACAAACAAGACTGTTAGTAACAACATAAACAACAAAATAAACTATCTCAGCTAAAACTTAACTAAAACTTTTTAGTTTAAATATTATTAAAAGAGCATGACGGAAGTATTTTTATATAACTAACTGATTTAGATTTAAATATCAATTTGATTATTTTGTTTATTTTAAAAGATTGGTACCAGTATCAATAGATACGGGAGTGCACCATATCTTAGGGTTAATACGTTTGAGTTACGTAACGTTGGGCCAAACCCCCTCCCTCCCCCACATAACGCAGAATAACGCTATGCCATACCCCCTCCCCCTTTAGTGCGTTACGTAATATGTGTATGGCCCCATAAGTGTTGTTACAGTTAAGCAGGATAAAATACGTCTCACAACAACACAAAATATATGTACACTTATACTTCACTTTCAAACAAGAAGGTAAATATTGAAAAATATGGTACAAGGCGACCGATTCAATCAGTCAAACCGGTCATCATAAGGCTAAATCAGATAATCTGATGAATCGCCTTGTACCAAATTTTTTTTATGTTTACTGTTTTGTATGTACATTATAAGTTTAAATGTATTTTAGTGTTGTGAGATGTAGTTTATTTAATCCGGAAAAAATAATTTGTAATGTTCCGTAAGATTGAAGCTGAAGCTTTGATGGTCTCTAAACTAGCATAACTCATAAGGTCGTAGAATTTTAGTCTTAACCTCTGTTAATTAACTCATCAAGCATTGAGATTGATTGAGTTGTTTTCTATATAGAAGCTTGCTTGTATTTTAATGAATAATTATGTTTTATGGGAAAATAAATACAAAAAATAAATAAATTACATTGTATTCTATGCATTTGGCGATTAAAACTATGTACAACTTCAAGACTATTTACAGATGGAATTTACAGATTTTGTATCATTATCCTTTAACAATATTGGCTTTAAAAATACTCTTGTATATTAAAAAGTAGTATACGACTAACTAGTCATGTATTTAATATTTCTCAGTATTTCTATTTCACCTAAACATATATGAAATCCAAATTAAATTCAAATTCAAAATCATTTATTTCAAAAAGGTACATAATTACAAATTGTTCAAAAAATTAATCTCAAACTTACATAACTAATATAATACTAATTGGATAATTGAACGAAGTGAAAGTATCCTTATACACAACTTCACTGCTTAGACTGGTAAGAGAATCAACTCAACTGGCGTGTCTGTGACCACAATAACTCGAGAATGCCTCCACAGTTAAACTTAAAATTTTCCAGAAAAACTTAACCGGTCAAAATCTTGGTCAAGTTCGTTATTCAGATAATTTCGTTCAGTATTAATCAAATTATCTTAAAACCAAATTGATTTTTTCCTCCATAAGAATAACACTGGAAGCCATTTTAGTGGTTCTTGAATCGTTAAAATTTAGCCGACGTCTATGTTTCAACAACAGAGTAACAATAGTTAGTTTACTAGAGTATACTTTGTTATACTGGATAACAACAGTTTTTTTACCAACAAAAAAAACACACAAGAGAGATAAATCGAAGTATATTTTTAAGTTGTGAGCATATTTATTATTTTATAAATTATTAAGTGTACGTTTAAAAAAAATATTTATACAGTTCATATTCCCTTAGTACGCCTACTCTGTGTAAATATCGTCAGTCGGTCAGAGGCGACGATTGTAACAGTGGCAGACGACAGACGACGCGTGTGGCAGAACGAAAAACTCAAAATAACTTTTTGATGACTGTAGATACTAAGATATTAACTTATAAAATAGTTTGTTTTATTACATTTTCTTAGACAATTGGTAATATTGAGATTGTCATGTGTAAAAAGTATACAAAGCCTCAATTTGTCTAGAAAGCGTTGATGAAGTTAGTCACAGTAAGCGAACAACCTTAAAATTTATTTTTGTTGGACAATTATTTGCTAGGTTATATTTTCACTAAATGAATAATAAAAAATGTCTACATTACCTAAAATACATTACCAGTAATGTAGTAGGTATCCACAATAAAAGCTATAGATTATTCGAACCAAACAGCCTTTTTCGGAAGGTTATCTTGAATGATTTGACATAGCCTAGGGTTGCATTACAGTAAGAGTAAGCCGACATTAAACTGGTAATACAACAACTGTTGTAAAATACTTTAAACATTACCTAGGTTTGGATTATACTGAGCTGTTTTCATCATAAACTTGAACCTATGATTATAAATTGTAGGTCTATACACTTAGGCTACTTGCCATTTTGGAAGTTTCATGTACGGTCTTGGACCAACCCATGTTTATAGAATTTAATTTCATGATAGCCTAGGCTATTGAAACAACATATTGAAATATCATTTTGTAAAATACAACTGTTGTAAAATACTTTAAACACATTACCAGGAATGTTGTAGCGAACCAAAACAAAAGCTTTAAACTATTCTAACCAAACTAAGCCTTTTGTACAGGTTATCTGAAATGATTTGACATCTCCTAGGTTTAGATTATAGTGAGCTGTTTTCATCATAAACTTGGACCTATGAGTATAAAATGTAAGCATATACGCTTAGGCTACTTGTCATTTTAGAAGTTTCATGTACGGACTTGGGCCAACCCATGTTTATAGCATTTAATTTCATGATAGCCTATGCTATTGAAACAATAAATTGAAATCTCATTTTTTCATCTAAATAACTGGGCCTGATGATTTATTATTAATACTTAAGGATATTTTGACTTGGCCTATAGAAATTGTTAACATTAGTTCATATAGGAAACTCGCTTTTCTCTTAAAAGTTAAATTAACCACACTGCTAAAGTCACTGCTTAGCCCAAAATGCTCTGTTTGTTCTAAGATAACGCACCCATGCCAATCCTAACAACAAACCATGCCTGAAATCTTCAATTTATTTTAAAAATAAATAAATTTACGTATTTATGCAACATTTACTTTGATAAAAACAAGTGATAAATGTATGTATGTTTTTCTACGGATAAAATGTTAGGTCGGCGGCGGCATCTGAACCTCCGACATTACGCTTTAAGAGCCAGTGCGATACCCCTCAGCTACCGCGCTAATTGATACTTAGAGAAGTGACAAAAACTATAGCTATACTGTATAGACATCAAATCCGGATTCTGGCGGCAGTTAAATGATAACGGAATGTATTCTGATGATGTTGCTCAAATCAGATATAGAATTTTTTAAGAGACTCGATTTAAGTTTGATCATGTGTTTCAATTATCCTCATACGCGATGAATGAGCGTACACCTAGTATAAAGATACAATATATTAACGTATATCGGCTATGAACAATTATTTAAAAATAACAACGGAAATAAGTCTACATGGGCAGATTACCTGTGCTTAAGCTCAGCCGTTTTATGATGTCAGCCTAAGGTTAAATTAAGTGTTGATGAAAATATTCTGATCTTAAAAGATAAACTACTATTTAAAAATTATTACATTTTAGTAAAAAAAGGAAAAAGAGTTGTCGATGCACAGATCTGAAGTGAGAAAAACCAATAAAAAACAAAGTTTTATTTGAAACTGTGACGGAGTACTCTATTCCTATGAGAGCTCGAGGAATGTGGAGCGAAGGGGGGGCAAGATAAGAGAATGTTAGATCAGGTCCGCCTGTACTCGGCTGTGATAATCAACTCGGACCTTGACATCCCTAATTGCAATAACCATTCAGTGATCCGCTTTTAAAATATAGCAGTTGACGGAGATACAAAAATACGGTCACATTGTGAATTTGACATTATGTTTCAATATACAATACCAGATATGCAAGAATAATTCGTTGTTGAGTAAGATTTTGTTCATTGTGTTGTTTTTATGCCAATGTTTTGTCAATAACGGGTACTATGTATGCGACACGTTCGTGAAAATGATTGCTTGATTTTTAAATATATATATATTAGTAGGTTTTTTTATAAATAACTGTCTTACACTGATCAAGGCAACATCATAAAAAAGTACATCTATGGGATAACGCATGCCTTTGTTAAATCCAACCTTAATAATACCTTAATCTCGCTTTATATAAGATTTTCTCTTATTCACTAAAACAGTATTTGCATTTTTGTTTACAATTTTTTTAATGGATTGTATATTATGAATATTTTGGTTATTGTGTGTCAACTTAGTTCAATTGTTTCAACAAAGTCATTATTGAAACACTTTTAATAAATAACTAAATTGAGAGCTATTCATGACAAACGTTCTTGATTTTAAATCAGCATCCACCGTGAAGATAAATTATATAAGAAAAAGAGGACAAATACATTAAGTTTAGTAATTATTAATTAAATTACTGTAAATACTAAAATGCTGTGCAAACATAAACGCTGTTTGAATATCCCCACAACACGAGTGGCGGTAATCAGATCAAACACTGTTCTCCCATACTGGACTTTGATTAATATTGACCACATTACATTTTACACACAATGACTGTTTAACAGAACTTTTACGATTAATCTAATCTTACAATCTATGAATTCCGTGGTTGTATCCATTTATTTCATACGTATAACAAATTTTCAACTATCTGATGTATAGTAATAGTCCATTGTTTTTAGATTTTTTACAGTCCTGTAGGTCGTACCTCCTTTCATTTGGTGACAAATAGAGACACAGATCGTGGGGAGTTCCAACCTATCGAGCCATGTAATTTCCATGCAGTTACATGCCAGTGGGGTTTGATCTGGGATCTTAGGGTCCAGGGTAACAATCTCTGGAGCAAATCTCTTCACCTAACCATTCCTAGTTAAAGTGATAAGGGCTTACTTATGCATTTTATTGCAATTCTCTAGAGTTCTCTTTGTTCTATATCTATGATTTAATTTTTATTCTTTGTATAGTTATTATTGTTCACATTTAATTTTTAATTATCTTCAAGTAATATATAGTAGTATATTTTTATGGCTAAATTATTAATGGCTCTGTATCTGTAATAACTATATCCCGTTAGTTTAGTAATAATCTATTATATTGTTCATTGTCATATATTTTTCATTGTTTTGTAATTGAATTCAATCTTGAACCATCAGTATAATATTCTATATTGGCTTCAACAATGGAAATATATAAATGAATGCATTGTGATAAACATTGATTAATTCAGTTCAGATCAGAAGTTATCGTTTATAAAGCTTTTATATATTTATATACATATGACTATAAAATAAATATATACATACATTTTTCACTACAGAAAGAAGTAGGTTAGCATGTTTGTGTTAATTTATATGAACAGCCAATAAAAGCTGATACAATACAATTTTTTTCTATGGTGTAACACTCTCATTAATCATAGTAATTGTTTTAAAGAAAATTAGTTACAAAGTTATCTGAGCTGCATAATGGATGGGCCAATTTGTTAGCTGGCGAATCGAGAAAATCCAATTATTTATTCATGAAGACGGGTTTTTCAATAGCACATCAACATTCTCCTTAATATTTTAATATAAAAATACCAAGGTGACAGAAAATTAGGATACCTAAATACATAACAATACTAATATGAATGCAACATATATAATTCACGTTTTTATTTGAGTATAACACATCTATTGTGTGTCTAGTTTCAATACTCCCTCCTTACCCAAGGAAACCATTTTAGCTAGTTGAATTTTTTATTTTTATTTGCGCAGTAGTGTGCGCATTTGCGGAGTATTTTATTATACGTGAGTATTTTGGGGATTAATAGGTGGATACGAAACCACACAGTTTTGAAACTAGCTCTGGAGATGTACTGAAACAGACTGCTCAGATTATCTTTCCTTTGGTTACTATAGCCTAACCTAATTTTGATAATAGTAAGTATCCTACATTTTTATATGAGACGGCAGGACATTTTAAGTTGCAATTATGTCAAATAATACAATTACATTTCAGGTCATTTCATTTACACGCTCTATCCACTACAACAATGCGCACCCGTATAATACGTAAAATGGTTCATCCAATCGCCATTATATGCTCATAAGTTCCACAGTATAAGGTACCTATAAAATGTTTTATGTTAGTCTGCTACATTGATATTACCACCGTTTCTCGGCATATGACACGTTTCAAGTATTCAAATTATCACTTTCAAAAGGATTTAAATCCTCGACTCATGTAGTTTGCCGAGAAACGGAGACATAATCCCTCTGGCAGACGAAGACAAATATGTACCTTCTATAGTCAAAACAATGGTTCAGAGACGAGATACAAAGAATGAATTAAAATAGCATTTCGATAAACTTAACTTAATGTGTGCGACCATTTTTAGCGAATTTCCCCTATAGGGAAGAAGCTATTACCGTAGTCGGCATGGTAAGACCTAGGCCCGGGACCATGATAACTTTTCGTTTTGAGGTCGCCAGACCCCAAAAACACCATTCGTTCGAAACTGTATATATATATATTCACGTACACACATATATATATATATATTATATATATTATATATATATTATATATATATATATATATATATATGTGTGTGTGTGTGTGTGTGTGTGTGTGTGTGTGTGTGTGTGTGTGTGTGTGTGTGTGTATGTGTCCATGAGCACGATAACTCTCATAAAAATGATCCGATTTTAATGAAATTTGGTATAAACGTGTAAAGCAGCATATATGACTTTAAGTTCGAAAACCAGACATATCGACTTATCCGAAGGGGTATTTTGGGGGGGTTTTGTATCCCAAAAATGGGTTTTTTGAGGTTTTTACATATAATTTTGGAAAAAGTCAAATTTTAATTTTTTCCATTGGAATCAATTTAAAAATATGCACAATTTGGTGTTTTGATCATTGCTCTACGTCAAATGGTTACAGAGATATTGAAAGTACTAAACACAGTACGTTGTCCAATGTTATTCTTATGGAGAATAAGAAAAATTGTATATCTCGCTTATTTATGAACTTTTCCTGATTAAACTTGGTATATTGCTTCATATCGTTGTGGTCTATTGATATTTGCACTAAAAAAAACATTAATTTGCCGATAGTTCCCGTAGCAGAAAACCTGCGTACTCAACCCCCATGTTATTCTTATGGAGAATAAGTAACGTGTTATCTCCCTTATGAACATAAATTAATAAAATTTGGTATGTGGCTTTACCTACCTGAGTTATATTCATATTTGTATAAAACCCTATTTTTTGTGTTCCTTGCTTCAGCAAACCTGCACACTTAGGTGCCATGTTATTCTTATAGAGAATTAAAATGTCATAAATAGTTTATTTATGAATGTATATTGATGGAACTTGGTATGTGGCTTTATGTGGTATTAAGATACATATATATGCATTGGAAATTCGCTGAGTACGCTACGGGGGTATTTTATGTGTGTTTACCATCTTGTAAGTGATTATAGTCTAACAATAAATATATTAGCAAATTTCCCCTATAGGGAAGAAGCTATTACCGTAGTCGGCATATAAGACCTAAACCCAGGACCATGATAACTTTTTGTTTTGAAAAGTTTTGAAAAATTATATATACATGAGTTTGTGTGTGTGTCCGTGAGCACGATAACTCTCGTAAAAATTATCCGATTTTGATGAAATTTGGTATAAACGTGTAAAGCAACATTTATGAATTTAAGTTCGAAAACCAGCTAGATCGCTTCATCCGAAGGGGTATTTTGGGGGGTTTTTTTACCCCAAAAATGGGTTTATTGAATTGTGTACATATAATTTTGGAAAAAATCTAATATTAGTTGTTACCATTGGATTCAGCTTAAAAAAACACAAAATTTCGTATTTTGATCATTTTGGTCAATTGGTTACCGAGATATTGAAAGTGCTAAACACAGTACGTTGTCTAATGTTATTCTTATGGAGGAAAAGAAACATTTTATATCTCACTTATTTATGAACGTATACTGACGAAACTTGGTATACGGCTTCATCTGGTTGTGTTCTATTGTTATTTGCTCAAACAAAACTGTTTGCCAAAGTTTCCCGTAGCAGCAAACCTGCGTACTCAGGCCCCATGTTATTCTTATGGAGAATAAGTAACGTGTTATGTCCCTTAATTATGAACATAAATGAATACAAACTGGTATATGACTTATCCTAGTTGAGTTATATTGATAATAGCATAAAAACCCATTGTTTGTGTTCCTTGTTGCAGCAAACCTGCGTACTCAGCCCCAATGTTATTCTTACGGAGAATAATGAAAATTGTGTATATTGCTTATTTGTGAATATATTTTTATGAAACTTGGTAAGTGGCTTTATGTAGTATCAAGGCATTTATGTCTCCATTTGAAATTCGCTGAGTTTGCTGCGAATGAAGGTTTGCTGCGACGGGGGTATTTTCATATTAAATATTGTTGAGTGTTTAAAATTTTGAGTTAGTATATCACGTGATGGTAAATATAAAGCATTATCCTACTTCATAAAAAAAACCTAATTAACAGTCCAAGCTGACTAATTGACTCATCCATTATGCAGCTTGGATTCTTTGGTAAATGAGATTTTCTTAAACCATTATACTTTGGCAAAAAATAACGGAGATCAGAACAAATAATAAATAATAAACAAAAATTAAAGTTAAATAAATTAAAATTGGGCTTAAAGAGTTTTAAATCAAAACAAAATAATAATAACAGTAGTTTATAATCAAAGAGTGAACATTATAAGTAATATTCATGTTGTGGTTGTTTAAGTAGTATCCGGAGGACGAGCTTTGCTCGGGGAAAGTATGTCAGTTTGTTTAGATGACTAAATATTTCATCATGTCCCGCAACTGATGAGTAGATTTTCTTAGCTCATTTGTCTCTTTCCCGGAGATGTTTAAGGTCAATACAGTTGTTCTTATAGCTCAATGTCGCTTTGATCAATTTTGGATATGACATGACCTTTCTAATGTAATCTTCATTATACGATTTTAGTTGGTTTTAGTCACTGCTCTCAGGAAATCACATGTTAAAAGGGGCCTACATAAACTGCATTAGTTCACTTATTGATTATAAACAGCTGTTATGATTCTTTTGTTTTGATTTAAAACTCTATAAACCCAATTTTATTTTTTTATTTTCAAATTAGTTTTTTTTAGATAATTGGAATCGTCCTGGGGATTAGACCTGTCTGAACTTATTTTTTACCCAGAAATGAGTTAATTACAACTTTTGAAGGAATTTTTTGGAACCGTTTTTGAGATCAGAGTTGCAAACAAGCAAGCAGGCAAACAAACAAACCAACATTACTCTACTCATATTAGATTAAAGGATAGGATAGGATTAACATTATGTTTCCTAAAAGAACAGTAACGAAAACCCAGCGAGCAACGAAAACCACTGAATGAGGATAACATACAGTGTGGTTATGTCATATCAAAAATGTATCAAAGGGACATTGAGCTGTAATAACAACTGGAGTGACCTGATACAAATATTTTTGAAAGGGCAAATGACCCAAGGAACTCTGTGGATACACTTTCATAAGCGAAATTATATAAAAAAACTATTGAAATTGTTTGATACTAAAATGATTATACGATTAACTTAGGTTGATTGTAAAATATTTGACCATCTGTATGTTAGTTATTACGTTCTTCCTCCAGTTAAACTAAAAATAAATACCCCCGTCGCAGTAAACTTGCATACTCAGCGAATTTCCAATGAAAACATAACACATTAAAACACTTACAGGATTCATAAGAAATATATTCAAAAACAAGCAATATTTAAAATATGAATTATTCTCCATAAGATATCATTGGGGATGAGTACGCAGGTTTGCTGCAATAAGGTACACAAAATAATGGGTTTTTATGCAAATATCAAAATAACTCATCTTAGTGAAGTCACATACCAATTTTCATCCATGTACATTCATAAATAAGCATTATATAACATTTTAATTATTTTCCATAAGAATAACATGGGGACCAAGTACCTAGGTTTGCTGCTACGGAGCCATAGGCGAAAGATTGTTTTTTTGTGCAAATAACAATGAACCACAACCAGATAAAGCCATATACCAAGCGAAATATAAAATTTTTCTTTTTCTCCATAAGAATAACATTAGACAACGTACTGTGTTTGGCACTTTCAATATCTCTGTAATCAATTGACGTAGAGCAATGATCAATGTACCAAATTGTTTGTTTTTTTATGCTGAATTCAATGGTAAAAATTAAAATTTGATTTAAATAAAAAGTACATATAGAAACCCCAAAAAACCCATTTTTGGGGTACAAAACCCCCCAAAAACCCCCTTCGGATAGTGCGATTCGTCTGGTTTTCGAACTCGTTCAAATAAATGGTGTTTTACACATTTGTACAGAATTTCATTGATCGGACCTTTTTTACGAGAGTTATCGTGCTTCCGGACACATAGGATATATATATATATATATATATATATATATATATATATATATATATATATATATATATATATATATATTAAACGAATGGCGTTTTTGGCATCTGGGGACCTCAAAATGAAAAGTTTTCATGGTCTCGGGCTGTCTTAAAATGAGACCTATGGTAATAGCTTCTTCCCTATAGGGGAAATTCGCTAAAATTAAATAAACGTTACCGGTATATTCAGGGTGTCCAAAAAAAGTTTCAGGACTTTAGGATATGATTCCTCATACAAAAATAAAGAACAAAGCTCATATATAAGTTTTAGGTAGGCCTAGGTCCTTAAACGCTTAGTTTTCCGTCTATTTGTCTGTATGTGTTTTCTACTTAATACTGTATATCTTATAAACCTCTAAAGATATCAATTTCAAACCTGGTACATGCATTACATCTAATAAAACCCATTTTGGTATAAAATATCAAGTTTCTACTTTGTACCACTATTCAAAATGACAGCAATTTTTGTTTTTCAAAGCTAAATATCTTAAAAACCGTAATATTTAGGAAAAAGCTACAAGTATCATAAACGTTGTGCCATTTGGTCCTTAAAACATTGATATGAAAATATGAACTGTAGTATTGTAAATCTCTGAGATATCGTGATTATAAGTTAAAACATGAATTTTTAGTCCAGAAATGGCAAAAAGCATGTTTTAACTTATAAATATCGTAACTTCTCAGTTATTTATAATTCTATAGATAATATCTTATTATCATTATTTTTAAGACAAAATTACGCTACTTTTTTGATTCTTCAAGATTTTTACTAAACATTACAGTTTTCAAGATATTTAGTTTTGAAAAAATGGCCACCACTTTGAAATGATACAAAGTAGATAATGGGTATTCCATACCAAAATAGGCCTTATTGGATGTGATGCATGTACCAAGTTTGAAGTTGATATCTTTAGAGGTTCATAAGATGTAATGTATTAAGTAGGAAACATGTTCAGACAGATAGGCGGAAAACTAAGCGTTTTAGGTCATACCTTCATATGAACTGAGTTCTTTCTTTTCGTATGAGTAATCATATTCCAAAGTCCTGAAACATTTGTTGGACATTCTGTATAGTCGGATTATCAAAAGAAAGTGATTGGCGGAGCGGCCGCGCGGCGACCGAACATTACATTTCATAATCTCGTGGAGTTGTTAAGTACAGGGATAGAAATTCCTACTAAAAGTTATTTAAATAATCAGTTAGAGATGTTTATAGCACTTGTTTCAAATATTTTGTATCTTATTCCGATGAATTTATATTAAGAGTTATATTTTTTTAAGAACTAAGACTTTTTTAATCGAAATATAACTTTCAATACAAACTCATCGGAATAAGATAATAAATATTTTTAAAATGTGCTACTATTTATCTGACTTCTTTAACTGACTATTTAAATAACATCTATTGGAAATTTCTAACCCTGTGATGTACGTTTCCACGAGGTTATGAAATAGAAAGTTCGGTCTCCGCACGGCTACTCCGCCAGTAACTTTTTTCGATAATCATACTATAAATAAAAATATTTACAAACATAAAACTAAACAAACTCTGAACATGTTTCAGCAGACTGTAATAATTGTGATGAATGTATTACAATTTGTAATCACTTCTAAATTGATTATATTGCAAGTATAATATGTATTGTTCGACTTAGTTATAAAATAAAATATTCGTTCATCCTCTTACGGGAAGTTTGAGCGTACACCTAGTAGTAGAACGTAAACAGATCTACCTTGAATAATAATCTATTTTTTTAAATCCTGACACAATACACCGTAATTTTAGAGTTAAAAGTAAGAAAGTACGATATATCAAAAAAAATATTGTTATGCATTGCACGTTCTTTGTTTAGCAGCTATTGTATGCACACGTGGATTAAGAGTTTGTCAACAAATAATGAAACCGTCCTGCTGTTGTGATGATATCCGACGAACAAAATAACCAATTTAGTGTAGACATCATGGGAATAAACAAAGCAGACTCTATGGCTACTATTAGTAGTGTTTATTATATTTACTGTAAGTGATTAGATATATTAATATCCAGGAGGATATTATGTAAATAATTTACAAAAAGATACTAAAATTTGAATTACTTTTTATACGTATTTTACTACTTTTGTAATCTATATATAATCAAAAGATAAAATTAAATTATTGGCTTGTAGCCTTCTATAAAATAATTCAAAGCCAACTATTTATTAATAGATTAGAATTATCAGTAACTATAATTTCATTTTTAAGGTGTCGGTTTGTTTTGTTCATTTGGTGTATAAATATATTAATAATGATAATATTATTATAATAATACCATAAATGTATGGTTGTCGAACTTCTCAACTGACAGATAGAGCGGAACAAGAGAAACCTTTTACCAGTTGGATGCTTTTCAAGAAGCCCACCCGGTTAGTACACCTCCTTGGGCCAGTTGTGAATATACAAGATAAATTGTATTACACAGAAGAACAAAACATTTGGAAATAACTTTTTAATATTATTAGTATCCAATATTAAAATATTACACTTTATTTGTTAAATCTAACATACCGTGTGTCCCAAAAGTCTCCCCCGCTCCCCCCATTATTTTTTTTAACCACTGCACATAACGAGATTACCTTCCGGGGAAGTCTTAGTGACCCAAAAAGAAAACTTTTGAAGAGTCAAAATTTTCAACCCCCTCCCCCAAAATAGGGGTTTTGGGGGGGAATAAACTTAAATGGTAACCCCGCTTGAGTGATATATCATTTTAAAGGACGTAAAAAAAAAGAACAAGAACTGCGCAAGTTAGGAGTTTCTAGCTCTGTTCTATCAAACACAGCGTTCAATTAAATTTTTGAATTTGATAACATCATTTTAAATTATTTTTGCATAACAGTAATTTAAATTCACCTATAAATTTTCAAAATAATAAGATTTTTTTATTGGAACGTTTAAGTAACCAAGCCGTGAATCTTTTAGTGACTGAACAAGTTTTACCCCATCCCCCTAAATAGGTTTTTTTGGGGCTAAGTCAAAAATGTTAAATAACAACCCTTACTGAGTAATACCTCTTTATAAAAATCTTTATTAAAGAAGATGAATGGTGCAAATTAGAGGTCCCTACGATGATCCTCTAAATCATAACAGCTTATTAAATATCGTTGTAAAAATTTATATTTAATAATCTGCCATGTTTTAGTGGAGGATCGTCGTAGAGACCTCTAGTTTCCACCATTCATATTCTTTTATTAAGACGTTTAAAAAGAGGTATCACTCAGTAAGAGTTGCTATTTAACATTTTTGACTTATCCCCAAAAACCCTATTTTGGGGGATGGAGCCAAACCTGTTCACTCACTAAAAGATAAATGGCTTGGTTAATTAAACGTTCCCATCGAAACATATTTTTATATCAAAAAGTTTTTGGTGAATTTGAATTACTGTTATGCAAAAATACTCCAAAATGATGTTTTAAAATTCAAAACTTAAATTGAACGCTATGTTTGATAGAACAGAGCTGAAACAATAACCAAACAATTATTTGGCCCCTAACTTGCGCCATTCTTCTTCTTTTTATACGCTTTTTAAAATAATACGTCACTTAAGGAGGTTTACCATTTAATTTTTTTTACATACCCTCCAAAACCCTTATTTTGGGGAGGGGGTTGAAAATTTGGACTCTTCAAAAGTTTCCTTTCTGGGTCACTAAGACTTCCCCGTAAGATAATCTCGTTATATGCAGTCGTTAAATATTAATAGGTTGGGGGGGACATTTGGGACACACGGTATAATTAGCGTAGTGTAAATTAATTATATATCAAATTCATGAATATGTAACTACTAGTGTAACACCCGTTGAAAAATCAACGGAAATTGCTATTATTTCGACCCTTCTGAAAAACAATCACGGGCATTGCCTATTAACATATGAATATTTGTTTTAATTTAACCGTAACTGTTCATTTCGATTTGAACACAGTCAAAACAAATGTGAGGAACTTGGTTTTATAATTTTGAAATCTCAAATGAGTCCTTAAGGATGATTTTTTTGCCTTCTATAATAATCACATTCTATTTTGGAAGCGGGGGGGTTATTTTTTCCCTCGAAAACAACAAACCTTAAATAACATATAACATATATTCTCACTAAAATAATAATAATGTCCATTCTAAAATTTAAAATCACAATCCAAGTTTTAATACCCCCGTTGCAGCAAACCTGCGTACTCAGTGAATTTCTAATGCATATAAATGTGTCTCACTACTACATAGAGCCACTTACCAAGTTTCACAAAAATACATTCATAAATAAGTGATATAAAGCATTTTATTTATTCTCCATAAGAATAAAATTAGGGCTGAGTACGCAGGTTTACTGCAAAGAGGAAGATAAAATTGTGTATTCTTGCAACTATCAATATAACTCAACCAGGTGATGCTACATACCAAGTTGTATTAATTTAGGTTCATAACAAAGTGAGATATACAACTCTACTTATTCTCCATATGAATAATGTGGGGGCCGAGTATGCAGGTTGCTGCTACAGGCAAAACAACAAACAAATTTGTTGTGCAAATATCAATATACCACAACTAGTTGAAGCCACATACAAAGTTTCATCAATATTCATTCGTAAATAATCGAAATATCAAATTTTATTTATCCTCCATAAGGATAACATGGGACAACATACTGAGTTTAGCACTTAGAATATCTCTGCAACGTTTGGACGTAGAACAACAATTGAACCAAAATGATTGTTTTGCAGAGCTAAACTGATTGGTAAAAATAAATGTGAAGTTTTTACTAAAATTATCTGAGGAAAATCCAAAAACATTTTTCCCATAAGATTAACATGGGAAATTTTATGGACACGTTTTTTGTCTTTTCTCTACAACCACTTAACCTATGTTAATGATTCAAAATGCCAAATTATTTGTTGTTTTAAGCTCTATAAAATGGCTATAACCAAAATTAAGTGTTTTTAAAATTTTAGTGGGAAAAATTAAAAAAACTGATATTTGGAAAATTTAAAACGCCCCTAAAACCTCCATACCATAGTCCGATCAATCTTGTTTTCGAACTTATAGGACTTTCGAACTCTTCGAACTTAAGTCATACATGTTACTCTACACATTTGTGCCAAATTTCATCAAAATCGTGCGTTTATTTCTAAAGTTATCGCAGTAACGGACACACACACACACACACACACACACACACACACACACACATATATATATATATATACATATATATAAATTTGAACGATAGTGTTTTTGGCATCTGGGGACCTCAAAACAAAAAGTTATCATGTTCTCGGGCTTAAGTCTTACCATGCCACCTACGGTAATAGCTTATTCCCTACAGGGGAAATTCGCTAAAAATGGATTAATACGTCCAAAAAAAACCTGATTTAGCAGAGTAGTATTTGGTAGAGCTTAAAATCGTAGATTTTGGAAATAATCTTTCTTCCAGATGCAGCACCGATTTTGCAAGGCAGTTTTATAAATACATTTGTAGACCTAATTGATGGACTGGGCAGTGTCTTCATCCAAATTGCTCCGAATAAGAAGTGCAATTTACCTTGGTTATAGAACAGTCTTTACACTACCTTTAATGGTTAAGGCATCATATGTATTTGAAACTACCACTTTACTCACACTATATACACGTTCGATTGGAATTTAAAGGAAAAAACTCCGAACAGTGAAAGACTACCGAAGGTTACTTGCAATTTCAAACAGGCGGGGGATAACCGTTTTATTCAACAACAGAGTCACCAGATATAGGGTAAAACACTAGTTTTATCAACTACAAAACTCCAGCTTTAGATACAGTGGCGAACTGTCGTAGTTGGGGGCCTGGGGTAGCGGATATATTTGTAGGGGCCTATATATACATGAGGGGTTGAAGAGGGGGGCCTACTCATATATATTATATGTATAATGTATACCATGTATTAGGTGCGTGCGAGTACTCAACATATGAGTATTTTAATAGTCAACTGAACTCAAAGTTTTGAAACAACTCGAAAGTTCGAGCGAGTATTTCCCGCCAATATTTGGACGATCGAAACCTGCCAAATCACGTATAGTTAACGGCCGCCAAAGAAGATCGCACAACGAAAAATCGGCCGAAAATTACGAGACATAACATTATGTCATATGAATCGGTCCTAAAAAAACAACCGAACTGTGTAAATGGCGGCCGAACCGCGTATTATCGGCCGTAATTGAAGACGACACCGATGATATAATCTGGAATTAACGTCCTTGCCACGCAATATCGGCTATAAATGTCGAAAGAAAAGAAAATACTGTCCAAAAATTGAACGACTTTACTGCGTAATAACGGCCGAAAATACGACAGTAAATTGGTAGCGATTCTCCGGAGATCGGCGGGAAATACTCGCTTAGACTTTCGAACATTTTTCATATTTTGGGGGCCTATGCCAAAGCGAGGCCTGGGGCGGACCGCCCCCCACACCCCCCGTCGGTACGCCACTGTATAGACATAAGGTCAAAAAATCGTTAGTCCTACAGTGTTATTAAAAGTATAAATCTAATATTGCAATTGTATAAAAAATAGTGTCCAGCGTACTTGGACAACATTGCCATTTTTGAATATAAGTCTAGTACAACAAATTATGTTTGTAATTTTATATATTTAAACTAAAAATAATTTGTTTTATTATATTTTAAAATCTTGTTTTTTTAACATCGGAAGTCTTTAAGTAGCATTATATTATTATGATTTCAAACTTTTCCAAACTAAAGAGCGTTTACTTGTAAGAACAATAAATTTCATAATCATAATGACTCAATCTCCTGTAAAATTCTAATTGTAGGTTTGTTTTATCCGTTAAACCGTATTACACTGATTCTGTTACTCCAAGAATCAGTTAAAGCTGTCAAAAAGAGTGGCACGCACTGTAGCATTTAAATTCGCCCCTAAAAAAAATAAATAAAATAAAAATAAAAATAGCTCTTGCTTTGCTAATCGCAAAAGTTATAACTTACTTCAAGGTTGACAAGAAGTGATAAAATACGTGGAAAAACTCAACTTCATCTCTTGGATCTTGGGCTCTATTAATCTTAATTTTTTATTTATCCAACTAATGTTTAGAATAACTTAACTAAACGTTATAAACATATCACCATATAAGTATCGAAAGTATTTGCAGCTGACACAATGGTAGAAAATAATTGGCATCAACTTAACAAGGTACTTAATTTATAGTCAAGGTTAAAAAACCAAAATAAACTAATATAAACATATTAACAAGAGTAAAATTTACTTTTAATTTTTCTGAGTTACATCTGACAGTGAGAATATCTTCCGACTATATCAGCAACGTAACTCAGTGATTTGGTGAACGTAAACTTTGCCCATGAGAACACTAACTTCTTTCTCAGGTCGATTTTTTGTTTTAAATTTTCGAATTAACAGTACATCAAAATTAGAAATTTAACTAGGATGGATAACGTCAAATAAATATTTAAAAAACAGAAATAACTCTGTACAGTGAAAATACATTTTTAACCCCAATTACTACTTGCTAAGACTGGTTTGCTAATTTAAAGTTTTATTTTAAATAAAGCAGTCACAAACATTTGTTCTTTTACAGTATTTGTAGTAATACAAATTTGGAGAGCTTGTAAAAAATTAGTTATTTACATAATATTACCTTAAATCTGCTTACTTATACTTATCTGCTTATGTTATCTGTTATGGTCGTTTTGAGGGTTTATTTTAAGTTTGTTGGGAACAAATTAAAGCTTGCTCAAAGATCTTGATAATAGTAAACACGATAATATTTCCAAATAACCACAAACTAATCGAAATACTTTTTTCTACTTTTAAAACCTCTTACTTTTTATGAGATAAATTTAATGTACAAGGTAATAAGGTTATTAATATAAACTTAACTTCTTACAGATGCCGAATTTAGGAAGAAGTTTGTAATTTTTAAAGCTTTAATATAATATTATCTGTTTTAATGGACCTTTTAACAGGGACATCCCGAGCATGATATGCGTACAAAGTGCTTGAAATAACTTAAACTATTGACTTAAAAGATCTGTAGATTGACATAAATTAAATACAAAAAAATTAAGATAAAACAGTAACTTATACATAAAATATTATTTAAATATTGTTATTATTTATTTTATTGCAACCTCTATCAATACTATAAGGGATGGGTATTTATAGTAACCACTATCATTTTTCACAGTTAAAATACCAGCTCATACATCAAATTTAACTTCAAGGAATATTTTTTATCCTGAATTTTACTTGACGAGTTTTTGAGAAAGGTTAAAGAAACCTCCCAAGGTTTTAAGGAGGTTTTAGGTTATGAAACTTCGAGAGATGTTTAAAAACCTTGCTAATAGTGAAAAATATAGTATTACAAGATATAATACTTCCCCACAACTTGGGAATCACATAAACATTATTGAAAAAAGTAATGGTTGATTTTCTGAAAAGTTGTAGCATAATAAAAAACAAAATTATATAAATTATAAATACGAACGTAGATGCTATGGCGCCTACTTCGAAGTACGCTCTTGCGCAACGTTTTGACTTTGGGGACAGCTTATGCATCGGTAATCATAAAAGTCATATTTTACTCCACGGTTGGCATGGCATGATAAAGCACTTGAATAAATCTGCATTTGCGTCTCGAGGGCCCTATCATTTGTTTTGAAAACCAAAATCTGATCTATCACACAATGTAAACTGAATAAATTTCAAATCGTCTCTTTTTACTGTTCCGGTGTGTATTAATATTAAAAAATTCCCAATTAACTTCAAACTAAGCCCTTTAGTTCAAACAAAATACTAAGCAGGTATAGGAATCAAATATTCACATAGTATTTTTCACTCTGGAATAATTGTCAATGCATTCTAAAAATGTATAAATGATTTAATTGCTTCCAATCAAGTCGTTGTAGAACATAAATAAAATAATTGTTTTACTGCTTATTAGCTGTCGTAATTTGTTAAAATTATTAGTTAAAATATAAAATTAATAGCATTTAACATTCACTTGATTATATGCAAATGTTAAAAAATGTAGTGTTACTCGTTTTTCGTTTAGTTTTTCATATTTGATTTTATGTTTTTGTTGTGTATATAAAATAGATACAGAGGGTAAGAGAGGGCCTTATATTTAAGTAACCTTAACCAATCAATCCAAATCAAAATTTCTACCTCCTCCTCGTAAATATAAAAGTGTTATAAATACTAATTCTTACAGTAACTACACAAAATAATTCTGTACAATTAAATCAAAAGAACAAAATATTCGTGGTCCGGTTTAACTTTTTAAATATATAATTATCACACTTGCCTATATGATGTTAGAACTGCAGCTGGTACAAGCCACAGATCGCCTCACCATCCACCAAAAACAGAAGGTGAGGACTGTTGTCGGGATTGATGACCTATTGAGTTATATTACAATCACTTGAGTACCAATAGAACGGAGCTCAATAATAGCAACGGTGGACGAGCTATTATTCTTACAGGGGTCAACACAATATGGTACTTATGAACACAGCTAACCAAAGCCTTACTTCTTCTCTTGATTAAAATACGTAACACATCAATTAACTAATCTCAAATATATTTACCATAGACGTGATTTTCATCAAAAAATGTGTTTTATAGTTCACAGTTTAACAGTTGCAAATATTTTCATAACCTACAACATGCAATATCTAGTACAAATGGCAGACAGCTCAGTTTAAATATATTTATTATTTATCAAATGACGGTTAACACACGAGTTTCACATTGTAATAATAGTTTGACGTGGTTCCTAATTTGTGTTTAGTCAACGTTTATTACCATAATACATTTTGATGTCAATCGAAATATTCTCGTTTGCTCATGAAAGAGTAATATTGCAGAGAGTCATTAGGACCCTATTAAATGGCCGGTTATTGCATGAAACCAATACAGGGTCACTCACCGGTTAAAGTTTTATTTGACACATTGTCATTGATAGCGGACAGTTTATTTCACGAGTACATTTCAATCACGATAAGAGCACCTTAATTGTCATAGGTAGAGCTTAAAAGTCCGTTTGTTTGATAATAATTAAATTCGATATAACAAAACATTTGTTATCAACCTATTCGATTATTAATATATTGAATTCATACAAAATTAAATTATAAAACACGAATACTACTGTCAGACTGGTCAGTACCATTTTTAGGCCAATATTGGGTAGAACAAAATAATTTGCCACACAATTGATAAGTCCTGTTGGTTGTTCAGTGTGACTAGCTTCTCTTTCCTCTTAGCACCTCCTTCTCTCTCCGATAGCTAGTTTCTCATAATCCAAGATACAAACAGAGTCTGGAAACTCAGTCAAGGCGGAGCATTTTGATAGAGGAATGAATCGATATTAAAATAATGATTATTCCTTGACTTTATAATGCCAATGAGGATGGGAAGGGTATCTAGGAAGATTGGTTCTTACCCAATAAATTCTTAACCCTTATACTTAAAAGATTTTTTTAGTGAATTTCCTATGTAAAAGTGAACTATTAGCATGACCACGGTGAAACTTAAGCCCGGGACTACCATAGACGTTCCTAACATGACCCCCTGTACAAGTTTATGGGGGTCGCTATCAACTTTATATATATATATGTGTGTGTGTGTGTGTGTGTGTGTGTGTGTGTGTGTGTGTGTGTGTGTGTGTGTGTGTGTGTGTGTGTGTGTGTGTGTCCGTGAATGCGATAACTTGAGTAAAAAACGTCCGATTTTGATGAAATTTGGCTCAAATGTGAAAATTAACATTCATGACTTTAAGTTCGAAAACCAGAAAAATTGGACCATGGGAAGAGGGGTTTATGAGGGTTTTAAATTTTACAAAAATCAGTTTTTGCATTTTTCTACCTACAATTTTTAATAAACTTAATTTTGGTTTTGATCATGTTATAGAGCTTAAAAAAAAAATAATTTGGTATTTTGAATTATTAACCTAGGTTATCTAACTCTCTTAAGTCAGTTAGTAATCATTGTAATATTTTTAATTTGTGTTGCGTACACATTCTCGGATGAGATTGCAAAATGAAGACAGCAAAACGTAAAGATACACGACAAACATATGGCACTGTACATTTTACTAACTGTAATATATTGCAGGTTGAATGATAATAAAAACACTGAGGAACAGTATAAATATTACAAATACTTCTTTACCCGCCACATATTAATTTAAAAAAATACATATTTTCCTGTGGTTTAAAACAAAAGCCTTCCAAAACACATATAAAATAACGAAGCACTCTATGTGCTTGGTGTATGTTTCCCTAAACGTTGTTGACGTCATGTTTCACTTTGAGCCATTGATAATGTGATAACTCTACACAATGCAGATTAAATAACTAAATTCATCAGAAACATTTTAAATGTTTTTGTACTCTTTAGATCAGATGTTTACAAAGTTAGTAAATAATTTGTAAATGTTCCCGAACAACCTACCGAAAATTCAGGAACTAGTTCTGGGGTTAAAACAAACAACTGTTTCATAAACATTGGGCGTACCTAACTCCGTTACCCATCTGTTTGCCTGTCTGTGTGTGTTTAATTAGTACATCATATATTAGGAACCACTTAAGGTACTGACTTGAAACTTTTCACGTGTATTAAACTTGTTAGGGCTAGTTTGATATTTAATGTGACACTTAAAGCTTTTACCGTTTCAAAATGTCAGTTCTTTTAAATCTTTGAATTTTTTCCTGAACTTACAGGAAACAGGAAATTGTTTTAAAAACTATCTTGGTATTTGAAATATTTATCCAAAAAGTTGGTATAAATATTACTTAACCTGTTGGTATAACAGAGTAATCATAATTTACCGAAATAAAGACGTTATAATATCTGGCATTTTACGTATAATTCTGCATGATTTTAATTATAACAATTGTAAAATTGTTAAGCAATAGATTAAACGAGATTTAAGATCTTTATAACATTTTTAAGCTAAAGATTTTCAAATTCCTTTTTTTCTTGATAAATTTGATAGATTTAGCGTTTTCAAGATCTAAATCTAAATTTAAATTGTAACGGTAACAAATAGGTAAAACCCCATTCTAATTTTACACTGAAACATTATAATACACGTGATAAGTTTCAGCTTAGTACCTCCAGTGGTTCTTTGATACGAAGTACTTATTAAAAATCACATACACACAAACAAATGGGTAACGGAGCATAACATTTACATGTTTACATAACATTTGTTTATATCCTAGGAATAAGTTCCTGAGGTTTTGATAGAGAGTTCGAAAACACCTTGTATAAATAAATATCATAAAAACACATTTTCATCAGAATGACTGCCACTCCCATGTTACAAAAAATAAAATTAAGCTTTCACATTCAGGTTTGTATATTTATTATATACATGAAGATTTAAAAAATAATAAAACAGTACACAAATTAAAGTTTAATTGCCTAAAGTATTTTAGGTGGTTCAGTTACGTGGCGTTTCTTTAAAATATTTATAGATAATTTAAATTAGCAAATAAAAAAAGGAACAATCAGATAGATCTTGTAAAATAATTGCATACCTATATAGTTTGTTATGTTAGTTTTAAATTATTATTTTTTCATCACTCTGGATTCGAAAATAGCCCATTACCATACAGCTGAGATCTTCGAAAAACGTCGATTTCCATATACCAAAACTAATAAAAGCTGACTTTACCAGTCCTAAACATTACTTTACCTGTCCCAAACAATACTTTACCTGTCCCAAACAAAA